>JAQQSO010002665.1:0-14184 GCA_028658305.1 Pachyuromys duprasi | reverse complement strand
GTTCCGCTCACCTGGCACTCACAATGCTGGCGTTTTAGGTCCCAGAGTTCAGTCTCCTGGTCGCTGCGTTATTTCTGCTCTCCTACTCCTCAGACACAGTGTTCTCTCGTGGCAGCCATCTTGGATCCCCCCATGTATAGGAATATTAAGATTTAAGTAGTCAATGCTTAAATGTATAGCTTAATGAAAATTATTTTATGAAGTAAAGAATGTTGTTCTAAATGAACTAAGCCATAAGTAAAGTAATTTTAGGTTAATTATGTATTTAAAATGTTTGCTTTTGGGCATCATGTATTATCTAAAGTTGTACATACGCCATTTTAGTAATTTATGAAATAGACTTTAAAATGCTACTTTCTTGGGTTTGTAAACATTAAGAATATCTAAGCAGTATAAATGTATTTCATTGAGCAGCAGATGTATAGATGTCTTCTGCGATTTTCCTGATCCCATGTTCTTCTTTGTGTTCATTTTTATATATTTTTATTTTTAGTTACATTTTATTAACTCTGTATCCCACCTGTATCCAGCTCCATCATTCCCTCCCAGTCCTACCCTTCCTCATCTACTCCCTGCCCCTTTCCAAGTCCACTGATAGGGGAGGACCTCTTCCTCTTTCATCAGACCCTGGTTTATCAGGTATCTTCAGGACTCTCTGCAAAGTCCTCCTCTGTGGCCTAGCAGGGCTGCTCCTCCCTTGCAGGGTGGGGAGGTCAAAGAGCCCACCATTGAGTTCATGTCAGAAATAATTCCTGTTCCCATTGCTAGGGTACCCACTTGGATACTGAGCTCCCACGGGCTACATCTCAGCAGAGGTTCTAGGTTATATCCATACATGGTCCTTGGTTGGAGAAACAGTCTCATATAAGACCCCTGTGCCCAGATATATTTGGTCCTTGTGGGAGCTCCTATCCTTTCCAGATCATATTAACTCCCCCTTCTTTCATAGGATTACCTGCACTCTGCCAAAGGTTTGGTTATGAGTCTCAGTATCTGCTTTGATCCACTGCTAGGTAGAGTATTTCAGAGGCCCTCTGTGGTAGGCCCCCATCCTGTTACTTGTTTTTTCCTACATCCCATGCCCATACAATTTGTCTTTCTAAGTGAGGACTGATCATCTAACCCTGGGTCTTCTTTCTTGTTTAAATTCTTTAGGTTTATACATTTCAGTATGCTTATCATAACTTATAGGTCTAAATAAGTGAGTATATACCATGTGTGTCCTTCTCCTTCTGGGATACCACACTCAGAATGATATTTTCTAGATACCACCATTTGCCTGCAAATTTCATGATTCCCTTGTTTTTAATTGCTAAGTAATATTCCATTGTGTAAAAATACCACAATTTCTGTATCCATTCCTCAGTTGATGGACATCTGGGTGGTTAGCAGGTTCTGGCTATTACGAATAAAGCTGCTACAAATATGATTGAGCAAATGTCCTTGTTGTGTACTTGAGCAACTTTTGGATATTTGCCTAGGAGTGGTATAGTTGGGTCTTGAGGAAGCGCAATTCCTAATTGTCTGAGAAAGTGCCAGATTGATTTCCAAAGTGGTTGTAACAGTTTACATTCCCACCAGCAATGGAGGAGGGTTCCTCTTTCTCCACAACCTCTCTAGCATGTGTTGTCATTTGAGTTTTTGATCTTAGCCATTTTGATGGGTGTAAGGTGAAATCTCAGGATCGTTTTGATTTGCATCTCTGATAGCTAAGGACAAGGAGCATCTCTTTAAGTGTTTCTCTGCCGTTCTCTATTCCTCTACAGAGAATTCGCTGTTTAGCTCTGTACCCCAAATGTTAATTGGATTGCTCGATTTATTGCATTTTAACTTATTTAGATTTTTATATATTCTGGATATCCGCCCTATGTCAGATATAGGGGTGGTGAATATCCTTCCCCAGTCTAAAGGCTGTCATTTTGTTATGACAAAAGCGTCTTTTGCTTTATAGAAGCTTTTCAGTTTCATGAGGTCCCATTTATTGATTGTTGCTCTTAGAGCCTGTGGTGTAAGAAAGTTTAGGAAGTTGAATCCTGGGCCAATGAGTTTTATGCTCTTCCCCACTTTTTCTTTTAACGGGTTTAGTGTCTGGTTTTGTGTTGAGGTCTTTGATCCACTTATACTTTAGTTCGTGCAGGGTGAGAAATATGGATCTATTTTCATTTTTCTGCATGTAGACATCCAGTTGGACCAGCACCATTTGTTGAAAATACTGTCTTTTTTCCATTGAATGGTTCTGGCTTCTTTGTCAAAAATCAAGTATCCATAAGTGTGTGGGTTTATTTCTGGGTCTTCTATTCTGTTCCATTGATCCTCCATTCTATTTCTATGTCAATACCATGACGTTTTTATTACTATTGCTCTGTAGTAGAGGTTGAGATCAGGGATGGAGATACCTCCAGATGATCTGTTGTTATACAGGATCATTTTGGAGATTCTGGGTTGTTTTCTTTTTCTCCATATGAAGTTGAGAATCTTTCAAGGTCTGTAAAGAATTGTGTTGGTATTTTGATGGGAATTGCATTGAATCTTAGATTGCTTTTGGCAGGATAGCCATTTTTACTATGTTAATCCTACCAATACATGAGCACAGGAGATCTTTCCATCTTCTGATATCTTCTTCAATTTCTTTCTTCAGAGACTTGAAGTTTTTCTCAAACAGATCTTTGATTTGTTTGGTTAGAGTCACCCCAAGGTACATTATGTTATTAGTGGCTATTGTGAAGGGTGTTGTTTCCCTGATTTCTTTCTCAGCCCTTTTGTCTTTTGTATACAGGAAGGATTCTGATTTTTTTATTTGGTGTTGATTTTGTATCCAGTCCCTTTGCTGAGGGGGTTTATCAGCTGAAGTAGTTGTCTGGTTGAATTTTGGGGGCACTCATGTATACTATCATATCATCTGCAAATAGAGACACTTTGACCTCTTCCTTTCTGATTTGTATCCCCTTGATCTCCTTTAGTTGTCTTATTGCTCTAGCTAGGACTTCAAGTACCATGTTGAAGAGATATTGAGAGAGTGGACAGCCTTGCCTTGTCCCTGATATCAGTGGGATTGATTTAAGTTTCTCTCCATTGAGTTTGATGTTGGCTATAGGCTGGCTGCATATTTCCTTTACTGTGTTTCGGCATGTG
The DNA here is from genome assembly GCA_028658305.1 of Pachyuromys duprasi. Classification (NCBI taxonomy): domain Eukaryota; kingdom Metazoa; phylum Chordata; class Mammalia; order Rodentia; family Muridae; genus Pachyuromys; species Pachyuromys duprasi. Next base: position 11,052 of record JAQQSO010002665.1, on the reverse strand, counting down.
TCTTGTATCCCTAATCTCTCTAAGACTTTAAACATGAATGGATGTTGGATTTTGTCAAAAGCTTTTTTAGCATCTAAGGATATGATCATGTGGTTTTTCTTCTTCAGTTTATGTGATGGATTACATTGATGGGTTTCCGTATGTTGAACTACCCTTGCATGCCTGGGATGAAGCCTACTTGGTCATAGTGGATGATATCTTTGATGTGTTCTTGTATTCAGTTTGCATGTATTTTATTGAGTATTTTTGCATTAATGTTCATAAGAGAGATAGGTCTGAAGTTCTCTTTTTTTGTTGGGTCTGTGTGGTTTAGGTATCAAGGTGACTGTGGCTTCATAGAATGAGTTTGGTAATATTCATACTGTTTCTATTTTGTGGAATGGTTTAAAAAGAATTGGAGTTAGCACTTCTTTGAAGGTCTGTTAGAATTCTGCACTGATTCTTTCTGGCCCAGGGCTGTTTTTGGAAGGGAGACTGTTGATGACTTCTTCTATTTCCTTAGGGTATATAGGTCTATTCAGTCTCTCTACCTGATCTTTACTTAATTTTTGTAGATAGAATCTATCAAGAAAATCGTCCATTTCATTTAGATTTTCAAATTTTGTGGCATATAGGTTTTTGTAGTAAGACCTAATGATTGTTTGGATTTCATCAGTGTCTGTTGTTATGTCCCCCTTTTCATTTCAGATTTTACTGATTTGGATAGTTTCTCTCTACCTTTTTGTTAGTTTGACTAACGGTTTGTCTATCTTGTTGATTTTCTCAGAGAACCAGCTCTTGGTTTCATTGAATCTTGAATAGTTCTATTTGTTTCTAATTGATTGATTTCTGCCCTGAGTTTGATTATTTCCAGCCATCTGCTCCTCTTGGGTGTATATGCTTCTTTTTTTTTTCCTAGGGCTTTCAGTTGGGCCATTAAGTTGCTTGTATGAGATGTTACTAATTTCTTCTTGAAGGCACTTAGTGCTATGAATTTTCCTCTGAGCACTACTTTCTTTTTTTTAAGTGAGAGCAGAGCAGTTTTATTGTATTATTTAATATATAAAAAGTTTATAGCTTATAAAAGTCTAAGGCTATACTATAGATTAATAATAATAATACCATTTTTAGAAAAAGAGACCAAGCATATTTTAACCTTTCCATAGTGAAGATTTAGTACAATGATAAAGTTTCAACATAAATAATGCCTCTAAAATTAATAAATCATAATTTACAGTATTAGTAAAAACTTGTATATAGTAACCCGTAAGTTAGGACTTTTAAAACCAACAATATAGTAGAACAGTATAAAGCAATTTAAAAATTACATTTGAATTTAGTGTAGCAAACCTATTAGCCAGAAAGCCTAGTTGTGAATCCAGATCATAGGCAGCTCATGGCAGAAGAAAGAACATTTATTAATTTAGAAATTGATAAAGACATAGGCAGTTCAATGTAATTTTAAATTAGCTTGATTTGAATAGACCTTTTTAACTTTGATATTTTAGCATTATAAAAAATTATTTTGAACGAGGGTTGAATCATATCTATTGTAAAACGTAACTTTGAATTTTTATAAAAGTCCATACCACTGTAAAATGAGGCGTGTTGCTGTCCTAGTCTTTTTTTTAATTAATTTATTTATTTTTGTATCAATCACAGGTTAGGTACTTTGCATCCCAAGCGTAGCCCCCTCCCTCATTCCCTCCCACTCTCCCACTCTCCCCCTCCCTCCCTCATCTCCTCCCTGCACCCTCCAAGTCCACCAAAGGGGGAGGACCTCCGACCCTTTCATCCAACCCCTGCTCATCCTGTCTCCTCAGGGCTGGCTGCAATGTCCTCCACTGGGATCTAGCCAGTCTGTCACTTCCCGGCATGTATGGGGGAGGGTCAAAGAGTCAGCCATCAAGTTCATGACTGAAACAGTCCCTGTTTCCCTCACTAGGGTCTTCAGTCTAACACCGAGCTATCATGGGCCCCATCTGAGCAGGGGTTCCAGGCCACATCCACACGTGGTCCTTGGTTGAAGAAACCGTCTCATACAAGAACCCTGTGCCCTGCTCAGTTTGGTCTCATTGTGTCCCATAAATTAGGGTATGTTATACCTTCATTTTCATTGAATTCTAGGAAGTCTTTAATTTCTTTTTTTATTTCTTCCTTAACCCAGCTGTCATTGAGCAACATGTTGTTCAGTTTCCATGTGCATGTAGGCTTTTTGCTAATTCTATTGTTGTTGAGGTCCAGCTTTAGTCCATGGTGGTCAGATAAAATACAGGGGATTATTTCAATCATCTTGTATCTGTTGAGGCTTGCTTTGTGACCAACTATATGGTCTAATTTGGAGAAGGTTCCATGAGGTGCTGAAAAAATGGTATATTCTTTTGAATTTGGGTGATGTTCTGTAGACATCTATTGGGTCCATTTGATTTAGGACCTCTGTAAGTGCCTTTATTTCCCTATTTGGCTTCTCTCTAGATGATCTGTCCCTTGGTAAAAGTGGGGTGTTGTAGTCTCCCACTCTTAAGGTGTTGGGATCGATGTGTGATTTAAGTGCTATTAATGTTTCCTTTAGGAATGTAGGCACTCTTGTATTCGGGGCATAGATGTTCCGAATTGTGTTGTTCTCTTGGTGGATTTTTCCTTTGATGAGAATGGGGTGTCCCTCCTCATCTTTTCTGATTAATTTTGGTTGCAGGTGTATTTTATTAGATATTAGGATAGCTACCCCAGCTTTTTTTCTGGGTCCATTTGCTTGAAAAACATTTTCCCAGCCCTTTACTCTGATGTAATGTTCATCTTTGTTACAGAGGTGCTTTTCTTGGATGCAGGCCATACAGTCAGTGGCTGGGAGACCCTGCAGAGTGGGTATGGCTGCTCACAGACTAGGGACACGGGGAGGATGGCCCGGATCTGGGACTCCAAGGCAGGTACAGCTGGCAGGTCTGGCTGAAGGGCCAGGAGCCCTGCCTCTGCTGCTATAGTCTCCAGGCAGTGAGCACTGAGCTGAGAATCTCAGTGATGGTGAGCTGGCTGTGCCAAGGAGGAGGGAGGCCCAAAAAAACGGGAGTGCTGGGATATCAAACAATCGTTTCTCTCCTTTCCCAAACAAGTCCATGAGTGACCTGAGATCAAAGTTCTCACCTTGTGCAATGTTCCCTCTCGTTTAGAAAGCCTCACTGTCATTTCCCTGGCTTCAGCCCTCCTTCCACTCACCAATTCTGGTGCAACAGCTCCTCTGCAACTCAGAAACTGTGTGCTCATCACCATCTTGGGTCTGCCTCCTTGTGTTCATTTTTTAAAGAAGTAGGTATATCATGTGTCATTGATTGATGTACCTTTTATTAAGCCTTAATGTGTCAATATTCTATTTTTCTTTTTTAATGCTGAACTGGTTGTTCTGTACTTTTTCTTCTTTGATATAAACTTTGGTTTCTCATACAGAAAATAATTTGATGGGGGTTATAGTGAGGTTATGTTAAGGGTATAGTGTATCTATATTGCTCAAGCTGTACTGAAGAGCTGTACTAAAGAGCTACTGTTATAGTTGGTCTGAAGTGACACCATAACTGGGTAGAAGATGCCTAGCATTTGTGCAATGCATCTTCATACCTGTGAAAGCTTTCTCAGATAGGGTTGACAAGTCAGTGCATAGTAAGGAAACACCTGCCCTGAGCAATGGTGAGAATAGCAACAGGGTGAGCTGTTGCACTGAAGAAGTGAGGTGATGCCACATACAGGCTCTTTCTTTCCTGGGGACTGCTTCTATTGCTGTTGCCACCTGCTGACATTAGAGTCCAGGTCTTCAGGTATTCAACATGTACTCAGTTTCAATAACTCTCCAAGACTTCCACCGTGAACTGAGAGTGTGTGGGCATCCTTCCTGGATTGGATATAGCTTCTCAGCTTCTGCAGCATATAGCTGAGCATTGCCCCATGGCCCTATTCATACGAGCCAACCTAATTAATCTATCTTTATAATTTAGATATACATACATTCTGTTGATTCTTTTCATCTAGGGATCCCTAGGGCAATTAGAATTTAGCAGCATTAATTAAGGAGTATGGTTTCATTAGTTGTGTACTCTTTAATCTGTTCCATCAGAATTTTCTTTTTCTTGGTATTTATGTAAATAGTAATGCGCTTTAATTTGAAACACCATTCAATTATCTTTTGTTGACATATGAAGAGCTTTTTAAAATTTTAATTCTATACTGAGAAATTTTCTTATATCCATGTTAATTCAAGCCAGCTTTTATTGTTCACTCTCCAAGGTTTTCTACATAGTAAGTCATATCTGTGAATAAAAATAGTTTTAATTTTAGTTAGCACTTTCTATATAAATTTTATTTACTTTTCTTACCTTGTTTATTACCTAGGACTTTAACGTGCATGTTGAGTTAGAGTGATGAGAAGGGAGATCCTCGCTTTCTCCCTGATCTTAACACAATGCGTCTGGTTTCTCAATATTAAATATGACGTTACCTGTACGTTTTTGCATATGCTTTTTACCAAATTGAATGATTTTCCCTCTTTTCCTATATGCTGAGATTTTTAAATCAGGATTGAGTTTTGGATTTGGTCAAAATGCCTTCCTGTCTGATGGATATAGTCATGTGGTTTTCTTCTTTAGTATGTTGATATGACCTGTGTTCATTGCTTCTCACTTGTTAAGGCCATACCTAGATAAAGCCCAGTTGGCCATGGTCAAAATTCTATTGGATATATTTTAACTTTTATTGGTTCTTTGTGAATGACATCATGCACCCACTGTCCCACTTACCTCTCCTCTCATACACACTCTCCACCCCTGCAACCGCCCCCAACAAACTAAAAAACCTCATTGTGGAATATGTAGTGTGTCACAGTATGTGCCATAATATATCCTTTGGTCCATACACTTTCCTTGCAAATGCTCATTGCAATGACTCGTTGGTCTGGTACTAGGCCTCTGGCTTCTGCTATTCTGTCAATACTGGAACCTCACTGGGATTCTTCTCAGATACCCTGGTGCTGCCCTGTGTCATGGAGATCCTGTAGTTTTGGATCTGTAGGAACAGCCCTTTCACATGCTCCAGCAGCCCATAGATGGTGTAAATGTTTCCGTCGGCCAATTGAAATCCCTGGATCTGAGCCTGAGAAATATCTGAGCTGGCCAGATGCTCTCACACCCTCAGCACTGGCTCACCAGCGACTCCACCAACCAGGACCAGCTCAACCCTGCTGTCCAGGCAAGGTGCAGGGCTACTTTTCAGAGTGTTGCAGCCAATGAGGAACATGACCAGTTCTTCTACTCTCATGATATCAGGGCTAAATATCCTATGTGCCAGAGGTAGTAAGAGATGATAGAGGGGAGGAGAGTTTCTCTCCTTCATCTGTGCCACCTCCCAGCAGACAAGAGGCAAGGTCAGTTCTGTGTTCATGCCCTTGGGGACCAGCTCTCTCTCTCTCTCTCTCTCTCTCTCTCTCTCTCTCTCTCTCACACACACACACACACACATCCAAGGCCAGCTACTATGCTGCCTTGGCAAAATGCAAAGCCAGCTCTCTTGAGTGCTGCAGCAGGTAAGGGGAAGGATGAGCTCTCCTGCTCTAATGACCCGAGGTCCAGTTCTCCTGCCTGCCATACATGGTAAGGAGCATGGGATGGGGAGAGCATCTCTCTTTTACCTGTACTGCCAAACAGCATAAAAGTTGTAGGACCAGTTCTCCCATACTCACACACTCAGAGCCAGCTCACCCATGCACCTGTCATCAGGGTCAGCTCTACTGGGCAGCCCAGGTGAGGTACAGGGTCTGGTCTCCCAAGTGCCTAAGTAGGTGAGGGGCAGGGACAGCTCTTCTGCTCCCATGACCCCGTCAGGTTCTTCTCATCAACCCACCTCTGGTAGTGAGAGCAAAGGGAGGAGAGGGGATCTTTCCCTCGTCCACACCACCACATGGGAGATGACTGGTAGAGCCAGCTCTCCCGTGCTCTTATTTTGGGGCTGGCTCACCAGCAACTCTAGGGGTGGGGTCAGCTTTCCTGCACTTATGTCCACAGGGCCAGCTCTCCCAAGATGCCCAGTGAGGGATAGGGACAGTTCTGCATAGCCCTTAAACATTGGCATGTCCCCTAGTAGCAGACCAGACCAGGGACATGAGCCTGACCTTTGGTGGTAACAGACCGCTGCTGCTACAGGCCACAGATCCAGACAGGGCCCCTAGTGACAACACAGGCCAAGGCCCCACCTTAGTCCCAGGTGCCATCGCAGGCTACTCACATCAGGCTGTTTCTCACTCCCCTTGAGTCCCCAGTTCTGCCTATCTCCATTGTGCCCAAATCCTTCTGTTTCTCTTTCTCCTCCATTTCTCCACCACTTACTCTTCTTAGTGGCACCCAGGGTCTCTGAGTGTCTGAGGTCATCTCAGGAGTAGTCTTAGTAGTACTGTGCCCTGCTCATTCATCCTGGCACCTAGCAGGAGTCATCTTGGGCATGGTTTGACCCTGCCCCTTGATCAGGCCTCACATGGTGCTGGACTAGTGTTCATCTCAGGTCGGCTCCCTGTCCAGGCCCCAGTCTAGTGCTTGTTGAGGGCTCCCTCCTCACCCAGACCATCCAAGTGGCCCCATTAGAGGATTCTCTGTCTCGGGCTCACTTTTGACCTGGGCCCACAGTCCCAGCTTGCTCTCTGTCCCAAGAGCCTGTCCAGGCCTGTGAGGTGCTGGACTGTCTCACCATGGCTTTTTTTCAAGAAGTTTGGGATACTAATCACTCAGATGTTCACAGGTCAGACACTGAGCTTAGACACAGCTCTTTCCTTTTTGCTACCTACTGACACACCTGCAATGCCTCTAGGGGCAAGGTGTATTATATATTGTTGGATTTCATATGATAACATTTGTTTCTGAAAGATAAGAGATATTTGTTTGCAGATTGTATTTTATGTAATGTCACAATTGAGATTTGGAAGTAAGGTAATGATGGACTCAAAGAATCAAATAAGAAGTATGATGTTTTCATTTATTTTTAGGAAAACATTATTTTAAATCTGATATCATCGTCTTAAATACTTCACTGGTGTAAACTAAGTCAAGTGTTTCTATTTTTCTAAGTTTATTCATCAATGATGAATATAAATTATTATATAAGTGAATTCAGATTACAATTTAATATTGTTATTCATTTTTGTTTGTTCTGGGTGTTAAACCAGGACCATTGTGCATGCTAAGCACTTGCTCCAAAACTGAGCTTATACCAACTATAGCTAATCCTTCTTCAGTGAGCTTTGCCCTTTTCTTCTATGCTGATACAATTTAGTGAAGTTATTGACCTTCTTGTCAGGTTGGCCTTACCTCTGGTTTACAACACCTTGTTCCTCATTTCTACCTGAGATTGCACAGGGCTATGTTCAGCATCTATATGTCTAACAATAATGGAATCATCACAACTCAATTTATCTCCCCAAAGTTACAGACAGTCTCACAGTTCTTCTCTTAATCAGGGCTCTCACCAAAACTGCCCAGAGCACTCCATTTGTGGTAACGTGGGCTTGATTCCAGTGTTCTGCAAACTTCTTTCTAATACTTTGGCCATACTGTGTCTACATTTTCAGGTGTTACCACTCTTCAGCTCCCTGCACCAATTTCTGTCTTCTTTCTCTTCTATGAAAGGCTTGCTGAAACTAAAAATTGACAATAAACAAATTTTGGACCTTACAATTCTGGATAGTGAAAAATCTAAGATCAATACACACACAAGCCTTCTTGCTTCTTCCTCACACACAGGCAAAGAGCAAAGAGGCAGAGGCAGCAGAACTCAACTCAATAATGATGTTTCTTTTTTAATATTTTTATTTTATTTTATATTAATCACAGGTCATTTACTTTGTATCTCAGCCATAGCCCCCTCCCGCATTCCCTCCTTATCCTTCCCATCACTCCCTCATCTCATCCCTGCCCCTTTCCAGTCCACTGATAGGGGAGGACCTCCTCCTCTTACATCTAAATCTAGCTTATCAGGTCTCTTCAGGAATGGCTGCAATGTCCTCTTCTGTGGCCTAGCAAGGCTGCTCCTCCCTCCAGGGGCAAGGGGATCAGAGAGCCAGCCATTGAGTTCATGTCTGAAATAGTCCCTGTTCCCCTTCCTAGGGTACCCACTTAGATATTGAGCTACCACTTCCTACATTCAGGCAAAGGTTCTAGGTTATATCCATACATGGTCCTTGGTTGGAGAAACAGTCTCATAAAAGACCTCTGTGTCCTGATATATTTGGTTCTTGTGGAGCTCCTGTCCTCTTCAGGTCATACTAACTCCCCCCTCTTTCATATGATCCCCTGCACTCTGCCAAAGGGTTGGTTATGTTTCTTAATATTGCTTTGATACCCTGCTAAGTAGAGTCTTTCAGAGGCCCTCTGTGGTAGGCTCTTGTCCTGCTACTTGATTTCTCCTATATCCAATGTCCATTCCGTTTGACTTTCTAAGTGAGGATTAATCCTCTTACCCCAGGTCCTCATTCTTGTTTATCTTCTTTAGGTGTATAGATTTCAGTATGTTTATCCTATTCTATAGATCTATAAAAGTGAGTATATGTCATGTGCATCTTTCTGCTTTTGGAATACCTCACTCAGGATGATCGTTTCCAGGTCTCAGCATTTGCCTGCAAATTTCATGAATTCCTCGTTTTTAATTGCTGGGTAGTATTCCATTGTGTGAAAGTACCACAATTTCTGTATCCATTCCTCAACTGAGGGACATCTGGGTTGTTTCCAGGTTCTGGCTATTACAAATAAAGCAGCTATGAAGATAGTTGAGCAAATGTCCTTGTTGTGTGCTTGAACATCTTTTGGGTATATGCCTAGGAGTGATATAGCTGGATCTTGAGGATCACTATTCCTTATTGTCTAAGAAAGTGCCAAATTGATTTCCAGAGTGGTTGTAGAAGTTTACATGAACACCAGCAATGCAGGAGGGTTCCCCTTTCTCGACAACCTCTCTAGCATGTGTTGTCACTTGAGTTTTTTATCTTAGCCATTCTGACAGGTGTAAAGTAAAATCTCTGGATCGTTTTGATTTACATCTCCCTGATGGCTAAGGATGTTGAGCATTTCTTTAAGTGTTTTTCTGCCATTCTACAGTCCTCTACAGAGAGTTCTCTGTTTAGCTCTATGCCCCATTTTTTAATTGGAATACTTCGTTTATCGCTTTTTAACTTCTTGAGTTCTTTATATATACTGGATATTAGCCCTCTGTCAGATATAGGGTTGGTGAAGATCTTTCCCAGTCCATAGGCTGTCGTTTGGTTTTGATGATAGTGTCTTTTGCTTTACAGAAGCTTTTCAGTTTCATGAGATCCCATGTATTGATTGTTGCTCTTAGAGCCTGTGCTGTTGGTGTTCTGTTCAGGAAGTAATTACCTGTGCTGATGAGTTCTAGGGTCTTTCCCAATTTTTCTTCTAACCGATTTAATATGTCTGGTGTTATGTTGAGGTCTTTGATCCACTTGGACTTTAGCTTTGTGCAAGGTGATAAATATAGATCTATTTTCATTTTTCTGCATATAGACATCCAGTTGGTCCACCACCATTTGTTGAAGATGCTGTCTTCTTTCCATTGGACGGATTTGGCTTCTTTATAAAAAATCAAGTTTCCTTAGGTGTGTGGGTTTATTTCTGGGTCTTCTATTCAGTTCCATTGATCCACTATTCTGTTTCTATGTGAATACCATGCAGTTTTTATAACTACTGCTCTGTAGCACAGCTTAAGAGCAGGGATGGAGATACCTCCAGATGATCTGTTGTTGTAAATGATCGTTTTGGAAATTCTGGGGTTTTTGTTCCTCCATATGAAGTTGACAATCTTTCTTTCAAGGTCTGTAAAGAATTGTGTTGGTATTTTGATGGGAATTACATTGAATCTGTAGATTGCTTTTGGCAGAATAGCCATTTTTACTATGTTAATCCTACCAATACATGAGCACGGGAGATCTTTCCATCTTCTGATATCTTCTTCAATTTCTTTCTTCAGAGAATTGAAGTTTTTCTCAAACAGATCTTTGACTTGCTTGGTTAGAGTCACCCCAAGGTACGTTATGTTATTAGTGGCTATTGTGAAGTGTTTTCTTTCCCTTTTTTCTTTCTTGATCTTTTTGTCTTTAGTGTACAGAAGGGTTTCTGATTATTTTTTTTTTGAATTGATTTTGTATCCAGCCACTTTGCTGAAGGTGTTTATCAGTTGAAGGACTTCTCTGGCTGAATTTTTGGGGCACTCATGTATACTATCATATCATCTGCAAATGGGGATACTTTGACCTCTTCCTTTCCGATTTGTATCTCCTTGATCTCCTTTAGTTGTCTTATTGCTCTAGCTAGGAATTCAAGTACTATGTTGAAGAGATATGGAGAGAGTGGACAACCTTGCATTGTCCCTGATTTCAGTGGGATTGATTTAAGTTTCTCTCCATTTAGTTTGATGTTGGATATCGGCTTGTTGTATATTGCCTTTACTATGTTTAGGTATGTGCCTTGTATCCCTGATCTATCCAAGAATTTAAACATGAATGGGTGTTGGATTTTGTCAAATGCTTTTTCAGCATCTAGGGAGATGATCATGTCATTTTTCTTCTTCAGTTTGTTTATACGGTGGATCACATTGATGGATTTCCATATATTGAATGGCCCCTGCATGCCTGGGAGGAAGCCTACTTGGTCATGGTGGATGATATCTTTTACGTGTTCTTCGATTCGGTTTGCAAGTATTTTATTGAGTATTTTTGCATTAATGTTCATAAGAGAGATAGGTCTGAAGTTCTCTTTATTGTTGGGTCTGTGTGGTTTAGGTATCAAGGTGACTGTGGCTTCATAGAATGAGTTTGGTAATGTTCCTACTGTTTCTATTTTGTGGAACAGTTTAGACAGAATTGGAGTTAGCGCTTTTTTGAAGGTCTGATAGAATTCTACAATGAATCCATCTGGCCTATGGCTTTTTTTGGAAATGAGACTGTTGATGACTGCCTCTATTTCTTTGGGAGATATAGGTCTGTTCAATTTTTCTACCTGATCTTGACTTAATTTAGGTATATAGAATCTATCAAGA
>JAQQSO010002664.1:0-14185 GCA_028658305.1 Pachyuromys duprasi | reverse complement strand
TAATGGCGGGTGCGGGCGCCCAGCGCAGCCGCTCGTCCAGATCAGAGCTGTGCGCCGCTGGTCACAGGGAAATTTCTCCAGGTAATAACTGGGTGTCCCTAGGGTTTTCCCACTTGATTTTCTCACCGTAGGAGTTCTGCTCACCTGGCACTCACAATGCTGGCGTTTTAGGTCCCAGAGTTCAGTCTCCTGGTCGCTGTGTTGTTTCTGCTCTCCTACTCCTCAGACACAGTGTTCTCTCGTGGCAGCCATCTTGGATCGAGCAGGAAATTTCTTTTAACACAGCAAACTGCAGGCATCATGACAGATCTTTGTATCAATCATCAATATATTTTTCTAAGCCCAAGAACTGTTGGAGTATTTTGTATATTTACATCCTGCATCATGTATGGGATAAAATGATGCTTTGCATTGGCTAGTCTTCTAGAGATGCATACCAACAGCAACCTCTTAACTAATGGCAACACATACACTTATAGCACCTTTACAATCAAAGTGTCACAGATAATCTTCCATTCATTTTCTCAAAACGATCCACAAGTCTAAAGAATTTTTCAGTCTGTCTCATGAGTTGGTTTCCAAACTGACTCCCAATCTCAGACTTTTCCCACTGTTCTGGCTTTCCTTCCTATTGGCTACTTGGACATATGTATATACATTAGGAGGTAGCAGGATGGGGTGTGGCCATGAAAGTCCTTTTATTTAACCCACAACAGATCTTACCAGAGAAAATTTCCCTTTAAATCTTGCAACAAAGTGTAAAATATCCTGATTTAACTGCGGCTCCCTCCCAGAACAACAGCAACCCTCCCCACCCCCAACACACTGCTGACATTGCGATGATGATTAATGATCAGGATAGAGACACATAGCTCCTAGTGATCTGAAGTGATTTGTTCTCAGTATAAGTTTGAAGGTTCCATTTACATCAAAATTCACAAGGTTTGAAGTCAAGGTGGGAGTTCTCAGGTTCTTTGGGCTCGAGTGGTCTTGTTATCCACAGCTGTCACTTCAAACATTCTTGAGCTTGTGCAAAACACCTGTTGAAAACCACTGGGATAGTAAATTGGCTTGCAAAGTAATCTTCTGTTTGACAGTATGGAAAAGTTATCTATAGCCATACCACCTTGAACGTGACTGATTTAATCTGAAAATATGGGAATATTTTATTCTTTCCTTAAGTCAGCAAGCATTTTAAGTTTTAGGCAAAGTAAATAAATTATTTTTGAAACTTTAATGTTTCAAAAGGCTAATTCATCAATAATACTAAAAATTATTTTTTTTTGCATCATGGCATTGGGCATAGTAGACCACACTCTATCACCTGCTTTCACATACATGACTTTTAATCTTCATAACAGCCCCTGAAATCATGTCTAAAATATTTATTATACAGGATGAAGAGCTTAACTTCACATTAATAAAAAGACTTGTCCACAGAGATACATAGTCTCAGCCTAAAATTGTGGCCATAGTCTCATGTTTTTGATTATTTTCTGTTGTGGTGGTTAACCTATATGGTTTGTTCATATGGGTCCATATAGATATTGCCTATATTTATGTGCATATTTGTATTCAACTCATGATTATGCTACTTAGCATTTACTTTTCTTGTTGTTTTGAAAACCTAAGGGAAGATTTATTTTGGCTCACAGTCTGAGAGCACACAGTCTGTAATGTGTGGGTGGGGGTGTGTGGAGGTAGGAGTATGAGGTGGCAGCCACAGTCAGGAAGCACAGTAAGGTGAGTGCTGGTGAACAGTTCACTTCCTCCTTTTCTCCTTCTTGCTCAGTCTGGGATCCTATGTCATGGGATAGTGCCACCCACATTTCGGTGGTCCTTTCCTCCTCAGTTAGACCTCTCTGGACATATCTCAAAGACACACTCCGAGGTTTGTCTTTTAGGTTCCACCTTCAGCCAATTTGACACTAAAGTTTAACTTTCACCCTAGTGTAGTGCACAGTCACAGAAGTCATCGAATCTAGATTTGATTTATAAGGCGAAAAACAAAGAACTCAGTCTCACTGGCAGTTGCTAAATTAATTGGTTGTAGAGAATTTAAATTTTCTTGATGATTATCCCCGGCATTTAAGGATGCTTTATCATAAACTGGAAGCCTGGATTATATTCATTGATTTCTTTTTCTTTTCCTTTCTTTTTGTTAATGGGTGTTAATGAACAGTAGTGGTCATGAGGTCTATAATGAGAACTCTCCTTCCGTGTTATTTACAACCCCTATTGTTTCCAAGAGATTGTTTTAGTAACTGTAAAGTGGCAAGAGACAGTGGAAGTCATCCTAAAAGTGGATGCACCAAATGGTCTCTGGTGATAGTAATGAAGCCAATCCACAATTTTGCCATTTCATGACAAATTTGTGATTTAGAAAGCCTCTCATTTCTCTTTCAAGCTGTCCTTTTGTAACACCCTTTAAAAAACTCATTACTTCTTATGATGTCCATTTCATCACTAAAATCACAGACATGGAGATAAGAAAGTTAGCCTATACTGATTGCCTCCCCTAGTTCTGCCCATCTTAGGAAAGCTGCTTCCAAGATTTACCCACAAAGCCCATTTTGTGGTCTTATGGAACAAAAGACAGGGTACTGAATGCACAGAGACGGTACAATCCAGAATCTGTTACCAGGTGGGCAAAGAAGAATTGGGGACTAGGGGAAGTGACCGCATGCTTTGGGTGGTACTTAGGGCCACAACTTTCCTGCCTGATATTTGAGACTGTGAGACTGTTTAGTCTTCAGTTTGCATGTCTGGCTAGGACTAGGGAATCCTGCCCACATAGAAAAAAATTCAACTTGAAGGACAGCAACATTCATTTGTCCCGAAATTCGCTCCTCTCCCACCTTTCACTCCCCCACTCCAGCTTCCTCAATTGTTTTGATCTGAAATAATTTGATAAGGTCAGCCCTTATGGGCACCTCTAATGTGAGTTTGTACTTAACTCTGAAGTGACCAAATGGTATCAGCTAGAATCTTCTAAGGTCATTTCCTACCACAGAGACTATCTCCAGTTCCTTCACCAGATTCAATTTGAGCAATATATGTGGAATTTCTTTACTTTATTAGTTTTTCTAGATGTTTTCTCTGGTGCAATATTTTCTTTATGTTTGGGGGAGTATCCTGACTGGAGACTACAGTGTGGCATTCGCCAATTTGGTAGAGTACAGGCTTCTGCAGTATGTCCTTATGATTCTCTGGGTCTCCTTGGTGTCCGTCCTTGTGTCCCTCTTTTGTTTCTGAGTTTGTTAATTAGAATATTCTCTCTATGTCTTATAATTAGTTTGAATAAAGTATTTTTTGTCTTGTTGATTTTTTCAAAGAACCAACTCTTTGTTTCATTGGTTCTTTGTATCTTTCTCTTTGTTTCTTTTTTAATTACAATTTATTCACTTTGTATCCCAGCTGTAGTCCTCTTCCTTCTCTCTCCTTCCAATCCCACCCTTGCTCCCTTTTCTCCTCGCATGCCCCTTCCTCAGTCACTGATACAGGATGTCCTCCCCCCCTCCTATCTGACCCTAGTCTACCAGGTCTCATCAGGACTGGCTGCATTGTCATCTTCTGTGGCCTGGTAATGCTGCTGCTCTCAGGGGGAAATGATCAACAAATGTAAACAATACCTATCCACAAATCCAGTGTTACAGAAGATACTAGGAGGAAAAATACAACCCAAGAAAGCTAACTACATTCATGAAAACACAGAAAATAAAGAACCTCATCACAGCAAAACTAAAAGTAGCCAAGCAAACTAACACACTACCACAACCAACATCAAAATCAAAGGATCTTTGTTTCTATTTACTCATTTTCAATTCTCAGCTTAATAATTTCTAGCCATCTACTCCTCTTAACTGTAATTACTTACTTTTATTCTAGAGCTTTCAGGTGTGCTGTTGAATTGCTAGTGTGGGATCCCACTAATTTCTTGATGAAGGTGTTCAGTGCTATAACTTTCCTCTTCACACTGATTTCAGCATGCCCCATTAGTTTGGGTATGCTGTGCCTTCATGCATTTTTATTGAATTATAGTGTAGCAAAATGCTTTTGGTTCATGCTCAATTGAGAACAAACATGTAGGAGGGTATATGATCTTACTCAGCTAAAAACAGACACACAAGAGGGCAAATGATGTTTTGCTGGAAGCTTTCTCATACAAGGGGTGATGTTTTTAAACAGCCTTGTGTGGACTCTAGGAGGGGATAAATAGAAGCCCTTGGGCAGGAAAAGATGACTTTTGCATTGCTACTCTTTGTAGGGTGCACATCACTTTGCTGGTCTTCATTTTTCTACACTTAACTTCTCACAGAGAAATGCTCCAGAGCAGAAAATTTCTCCTGGCACACCAGCTGAGTCTTCCAATATGGCAGGCTCTTGCTGGTTCTCCTGAACTGTGCCACTGCTGTTGATTCATGTTGCTGTTTTGTGTTGGCTATTTGACTGGACTGCTGGTATCCAGACAACAGAGAATGGACTCGCCCCAAGGAACTACGTCTAAAATGGTCCACAATCCCCTCTTTTAATAACCTTCTTTCTCCCCTACCTCTGGTCAGTGGGTTGGAAGGAAGGTAGAAGCATTTAAGAACCCCAAATAATGTACGTTTTTGAAAAATCTAAGCCTACATTCTAGAAAGTTTTTCATTTCTTCCTTAAATTTCTATCTTGACCCAATTTTCTTCCAGTAGAGAGCTGTTCTTTCTCTGTGAGTTTGTAAGCTTTCTATTGTTTTTGTTGTTGCTGCTGCTGTTGATATCCACATTTAATCCTTGGTGGTCTGAAGGATACAGGGAGAATGTGTTGAAATGATTATCCCTTAGCAGAATAATTGTGTATATTTTCCTTCAGTGTGAAGCTCTGCTCTGGGGAAAGTGTATAGTGTATAGTTAATTTTTTATTAAAATAAAATTAAAACCTAGTTTTTCTAATATTTTGACATTCAATAGCATTTTTCTCCTACTTACAAATGTATTTTCCAATGCTATCTACAAAACATAAAATCTGGTCAAGTAATACAGGTTAGTTTATTTCTCAACAACATATTACTAATTTGAATAAATGACAATACTTCCCAATTCCTGGTGAAATTCTACTCTTATATTCTTAGGACATGTGTGGCCTGTGTCATTGAGGGATTTCTCTAATGTGACATTAAAAGACCCTTTGCCTTCCAATGGCCAACTATTAAAAGTGCTGAAAAATAATATTTATTTTAAAATAATATTGTGTAAGTTATATTTATTTTTCTCAGGATTCTCCGTTTGCTCCCCCTTTTTATGCCAATCCCATATGAATTCTTTTCTATTTTTTATAAAATCATGGACTTTGTGACCATGAAATTACCATATTTTTGTTCAAGTAACCCTGAAAACACAGCATGCATAAATGATTAGATAATTGTGCCTACAGAAACACTGATCTAAGAGTCTGTATTCTTAGGGCAGATGAAAACAAGTAGAATTGATTTCTCCTCAACCCTTTAACTGGGCAGAGGGAGGTCATGAGTCTCTTACCAAGTTATTAGTCAAGAACTGCTTTTCACTCAAGAAAACTTGACTGGGTAAGGAGCAGGCAAGTCAGACAAAAGCTAATCAACACTTAAAATGATCCATTTGCCAGTGTCAAGGCACTGTCTGAAACATTTGATAATTTTTAAACTGAAGAGACAGTAATATACTTGATTGTCAGTAAAGTGAATTGTTAATTGCAAAAAAAATTACAAAAATCTTGCTTATAAGGCCTAAGGAAAATGCATGGCATATGAAGTTACAAATAGACTGTTCTGCTGCTGAGTGAATATATAAATATATTGTTCTATTGTGCTCCATGGTATATTGCCACAAAGTATAGTATGTCGATCAAGACATATGTTACTTATTTAATCACCTTCAATTTGAACTTTTTCTACAATTTTAAGAGGATAGTTTAGAGATGAAATTGGAATAAAGACCCACATATAATTTTAGGTAATATTTGGTTCATTTAATATTAATCTTAATAATAACATCTACAAAATGCTGCCCCACCCACAGCAGCATATTCTTAGGGGGCTATGTACGACATCAGGACCATAATTTTCTTTCATTAGCTTTCTCTTCATCTCTTCTTTATAGTCGTTACCTGCTGATACTGGTACTGTTTATGTAGCAAACACGATTCCTGTGCATAAGGTTCAGGGAACATTGTGGGAACTGAAGCAGAAAGACCGTAAGAGCCAGAGGACCAAGAAAGCTGCTGTGAGATTGTGTCTTCTAGGATTGACAGAGAAGCTTCTCCCATGATGTCTCGGTAATAGTAACATGGCTACCTACATAAGAACGGAACCTATACCAATACTAACCGATACTAACATGGAAGGAGCAATTCTTAAAGGTCCCCATGCAGAGACAAACATCTTCAGGCAATTAAAAAATGCTGAGAATGGAAGAAGCAGGTTTCTTCATGGTTGGGACCCCTAATTGGGTATCCAATACCACTCATCAGCCCTGAAATCATACAAATGCAAGAAGCACTAAATGGACTGAGCATGTCATATTTATCATTTAGGCACCTTCCACTTTTGGTCTTCCAATTCTTTCTCGGTCAATTATTACTTTTACAGGTATCAATATGCATTAACATTAAATTTTTATTTGCAATTTCTAAAATTACAACTCTAGCCTTTCACCCTGTAATCAGACTCCCCTTTACACATTGTACAATACCTTCTCAAATTATATATCGTTAGGTAGAATTACACTATTCATAGTCTCTATTCCAAAAACAAGTCTTGACAAACCAAATTATGCCATTGTTTTGGCAAATGGTCTTTGTTATCAGTTTTAGTTTTCCATGATAACTTTGTGTTAACTATACTATTTCTCACACTTGATCTTGGCGAGGGGGATGATGACACTTTTGTTTTCAGAAATTTTCATTTTTCCTTCTACATGGATGAAACAAAAAGAACCCATGGTTTTCCTGGAAAGGAAATGAGAGGTTATTTGATGCTGCTCTGAGATGTTAGGCGAGGACAGGGCTGGGCTCAAGCAGCATGATGCGCTCTGCTGACTACTCCCCACTCGCCAGACTTTGAACAGTGTTGACATTCACAGGACTTATGTGAGGCCAATTTTGTGTCATAAAAACTCAGTTTAAAAAAATGTACAGAGATAAATTCATGGAAATAATTATATGACTCTAATGGCTCATCTTCCCAGTGGGGACGAGAGGTCCTCCAGGACAAGCTACATCAGTCATCGCTGCTTCACTCTGCCCTGTGTTGGAGTGGCCCCTGTAGCAAGTGTTTCTGATGAGGAATCCACCATTTTTCTTGGCAGCCTTTCCTTTCTCCGTCCGCCACAGATTTTTCCAGACAGCAAGGCTTGTTTTCTGCAGCTGTTTTCAGCTAGATGGCCTCGAGGGTTTATCCCCCTAGGCGCATCTTCATTCTACTTGACTATGTGTGGGCTATGAGACGCTGATCAGAATCAGGCTAGGGGAGAGAGTAAGAATGTTGTTCGTTCACTTACAGATTCGGGATGCAGCGTTACGGTTTTGCTCTTAGGTAAGCCTCAATGATAACTGCCGCTTGCTTCCTAGAAAAGAGAAACAGTGACAGCTAGCTTCACTTTGTGTCAGCACTTAATCCCACAATGACAAGCCAGTATCTCCAGGACCCGGTCCTAACTTCTCACCAGTGAGGTCACATCATTGTGGGGGCCTAGTGTCACATGTGACATGACACATTGATTTGACCAGCACCCCAAATGTTCTTGGCCTCACTTTCAAGCTGCATTGGAAAACCATCCATAATTTTCTGGCTGCTGTCATTCTTGGGTCTCTGCTTTCCAGAGCCTTTCATTCCTATTAAACAGATGTGCTTCTGATTAGTTTTCTCTAGAGGTATTAACTTTTCAGCACTCCGTACAAGAAAACTTTTGAAGTAATGGGAACAATGGCCCATCCTTGTCTTGTTCCAGCCAGCTAGTCTTCTTGTACTTTGGAAAGAAGTCTGAAAGAGAGGCGGGAAACTTAACAATAAGAATTCTCTTAAACATTGCTTAAAAAAAAAACTAAATCTGAGCCTTGTCATTAAAACCATCATTATTAATTCTCAGAAAAAATGATAATTTAATGGTTTCTTGCATGTATTTTAATGGTCTGGTTTTCCATATTCTTTGAGAAACATATTTAATTATAGTAGCACATGCCTGAACTTTGAAGACTTAGGTAAAGGATAGATGACTCCAGTTTTTAAGGTAACTACAGATAACTGCTTTTTCTTTTTTTTTTTTTTTCTTGCTTCTTCACCCAGTGTCAGATTCTATGGTTACACCCTGTCTTCCAAAGACATTTTCTTCAGAGCATCTGTCATTCATCTGATGAAAACAAAAGGCATCTTAGAAATTTCTTCTAAAGCTAAGGACATCATGACTACTGATGAGTGAAATTATTTTGATTTCATAAACAGTTTTCCTACTTTAGGAAAGCATTTGTAGAATATACATATACACTGACACATGTAATATAAAAAGTAAACCACTACTTAAGAAGTATTGAAATATGACTATACAAAGCTTCATGGATTTACAGCAAAATCTTTCTCCTGTAGATTTATGCTGGGGTTTGAAGTTTGGCCCCTATGTCTACAACAACATAAAGTCAAGTTCTGTGATGAAAAAGAACTACCAGTAACACTGGTTACACCAACTCTATGCTGTTTAAAAAGAGTCTGCAAGCATTTTCTTAGATAATGCACTAGATCTCAACCTAGACAAGCACCCCACTAGATCTCAACACAGACAAGTCGCACTTACTCTGTAAGGAAGGCAGCCCCACACCAGCGGAGATGTAGAGGAGAAAAAGAGCGGCTGGGTTTTGGAGAGAGAAAGGTTTCAGGCATTAAAGAGCATTTGTGTAAGGAACAGAGGGATGTAAAACAAAAAGGAGGAGAGAAAAATCATCAGAATGTGGCAAGGTTCATTTTGTAATGTGAGAGCCTGCCTCTTTTCAGGTAGTAATGAATAGCTACTTACTGAAAAAAAAAATTGTATTTGTAGCATGTTTTACAAAAAATAGTCCCAAATTAATAGGAAGAAATAATTAGGCAAGTAAAAGAAGCCAGGAAATGAGGAAGCTGTGTAGTGTTCAGTGTACCAAGAAAGGCAGTAAGTGGAAGAAGGGAATAGTGGGACCAAGATTTGCTTCTTAGTCATGAATGACAAAAATATGGTGATTCTTGGTGTCATTTATTCAGCAAGCATTGAGCTACATCCATGGTACTCTTCTCCCTGCTATAGGGAATGCAAAAGAAACATTACAGGGTTGATATAGTTGGTCCCATCACCCATTATAAATGAGTCTTCTGTGTCTTTTACTTTCCTTTTAGGACTGTATATTTTAATATTTGTAGATTCTTTTACATGCTTTCATTATTATCATATCACCTGGGAATGGCACTCATATCCCATTTATGTACCTGCTGTGTGTGCATGTTTGTATGAGTGTGTATAAACTGTGTGCATGCGTGCATGTGTGTGTTGCAATGTATTGAGGTTTGAATGTGACATGTCCTGCACAGTCTACTGTGTTGAACACTTGGCTCCAAAATAGTGGTGCTACTTTTGACAGCTGTGGAGCTTTAGGAAATTGAACCCTGGATAATGGTGCCACTGGGGGGGGCCACATCTTGAGGTTTAGTAGCCTTGCCCCACTTCCTGTCCAGTCTCTGTATGCTTAATAGAAGCAGCCCAGTATCTTGTTCCCTCCCAAACCTGCTGCCATGCTCTTTCCACTTTATTCTGCAATGGGAACTACATGAAATTATGTTTCAAATTGTAAATCAGTTTTTCATTCCTGAAGTAAATTCAGTTTAGTCCTAATCTATCATCTTATTTGTAAATTGCTGAATTATCTTTGCTAAAACATTTATTAGGAGGTTTCTATGTGTTTATGACTTAGAGTAGCCGACAGTTTCCTTTCCTGTAATGTTCTTCATGGACTTGTGACAAATTTTACCTAATAATATTATGCTGAATTTATAAAATTAAATTATTGAAATGTTCTCTGTTTTCCAATAAAAATGTAATGTTTTCTGTAAGACACATAATCAAGATTCCCTTAGCTCTTTGGTACAGTTTTCTGCTAAAGCCTAGGTTTTATTTGCAGTAAATATGGAGATTTTTATTTCTGAATTCAGTTTATTTAAATGTCTGACTATCTAGATCTTCTGTTTTGTTTTGATTAAGTTTTGTAAGAGTTTGTTTTTCATCAAGTTTATTTATTTGGCATGAATTTTCTGAAAACTTGGCACAGTTAGTTCAGAATGTGTGACTGCAAGGTGTAAGGCTGCACACTCAGAATCACTCTTGATGTCTTTTCTATGCATCCATTAATTTTCCTTTTGTAAGGCCGGGCAATGCTAAATATCCAAGGCTGGACTCTAACTTACTATTTTCCTGTCTCAGTTTTCAAATTACTGGGCTTACAGGTATGTGCCACCTGCAGTCACATTCACCCTTATTCTAGTGACAACTCTAGAGATCTTAGCTTGAAGTCCTTGCTTGTTATACCCAATATTGATATTCTCAAACTGTGAAAGGCCTTCAGAAGTAGTCAACTCTGCCTTCTGACCTTTCAACTTAAATGCTATTATTTTAAATTTTGTCTCGAAAATTGTCCCCTTATTAGGGAACCCACATGAGACCTGAGCTGCCCCCAGCTACATCTGTGTAGAGGGCTTAGGTCCAGTCCATGCAAGATCCTTGGTGGGTGCTTCACTCTCAGCAGGCTTCTGTTGGCCCTGGTTAGTTGTCTTTCTTGGTTTTCTTGTGAAGCTCCTGTCACTTCTAGGTCCTCTATTCCTTCTCCCCATTTTCCACAGTATCTGTTTCAAGACTATGCTGGGTAGAGCCTCTCAGAGGACAACTCTGCTTGATTCCTGAGAGTTCTGACCTCTTGGGACTGATGGTAATATTTTGCTTTCTCATGATGTGCAGAGATAGGACAGTATTGTCTGTGTCTCTTGCTTCTTAACCCTTTCTCATTCCTTCTTACTATTGGCTTTATCTATGCTGGAACCCACAAGATCAATGTTATGTTGTCATCTGACCATTCTTTCATTACTGTTCTTGAGGACTCAGTGTTGTAAGAGACTATTAATATTTACTATTGATATATCTTCTGGTAAAGCTGTTGTTAGTCCTAAACAGCTGTATAACCAAATCACCACACAGAGACTGGGTTTATTTAGTTAACCTAAAACACAATGCTGGGCAATAGTTACGCCCTCCTAAAACTCCAAGCCCTCATAGTTTCCTAACATTTAGATTTCCCACATTATACTAGCTTTTAGTGGAATCTTAGGTCTGGTTTATTCTCCACTATGTTCCAAGATCTCTCCTCCAGCTCCCTCTCCTTTTTTCCTCCCACTCATTTCCTGCCCTCTGGCTCCTCCCACTGCTCAACATTGTTTCTAGTTGCTTTATTTTGGCCTGTTTACACAGAGTTGAGACAGGATGCTTAGAATAAGTATCACAATGCAATATCCGGATTGAAACCAGAGAGTGAGGGTGGGTGGGGGGAGAAATCAGCATTTGAATGAACAAGGCTAAGGTGTATACATTTCAAAAGAACATTATACCAACAACTCAGTTTGTAAATTATTTTTCCACAGAGTACTTTCTCATAACCCAATCTAAAATAGCAGTCTCCAGTTATCTTTTATTTTCTTTATGCTATTAAGTAAAATTTGTATACTTTCTTCTTTGCTACACTTTCGGTGCCAAGAGCTAGAGTCCTGGAGTTTATTTTTTGTAATTCCAATAACCACAAAACCAGAGCCTAGTTTGGTATATAGTATACAATAGGGGTTCACTAGTTTTTGGATGGGTGAAGGATCTCCAAATTGTAAATTCCTCTTTTCTAAAAATTAAAGTTTCATTTTTGTGCTCCCTGCTATCCATGTTCTTGGAATATTATACCTTTTTTTTCCAGCTAGGACTGTGTATGTATAATGATCTGTTCATTGGCATTTCTGTCAGGTCATGGCTTTTAACAGATTGAATTACTTCTTATTTTTCCATTACAAATGGATGCTAGGACATGATCATTCTACATAATGCTACTTCAGAAACAGCCACGTTTGCTTTAATCCCTGAAGCATGTTGTTTACTGAGTCCATGTAACATTTCCTGGAACCTTCACTTTGAAAATTCAAACATGAATTCTATTAGTTACTACATCATCAATTCAGATGAACTAGATTCTCAGATCCCGGGCCTTAGACAACGCTATAAGTTGCTTAAAGATTTTACAGTTGATTTTCATAATACACTTTTTCTTTGTCAAAACACAAGGTTTTCCCACCTCGCCTCCCTCTTACAACAAGATGCCAAAAAGAAAGAATCGTGAGTCATAGGAAATGAAAAGGCAGTGCCTCCAATATTGGGATGAGACGACTGCTCTTCTCATCTAACAGAGTTTTCATTTCCTGTCCTGAATCATGTCTTACCATTGAAATAAAAACAACTGCACTACCAGCCAAGGGTGTGTTGGGTATGTGTGTGCATGTGGGAGAGTGGCTGTTGGAAAGGAACTGGAAAAATAGACAGGATGAACCTCCTTTTTATTCCCTGCGTGAATGTATTTTTTAGTTAAGGTTGTAGGAGAGTGGTGAGGATTCTGGATTCCTGTGGTACATGTGGTGTTTATGGGGAACATTAAAGGATGCTGAGCCAGTGAGCATTCTTCTGTGGTGGGAATTACACTAATAAGTAATGGGAGCAACTAGACATTGGAATCCAGCAGATGAACCTTGTGTTTTGCCTTCTCATCTCAGATGATCCCTCCTTATAGATATAGCCCTGAGCTTGGTCTTTTGGAATTTATGTGAAGATGCTGGTTAATTTTGTGATTTTTTAAAAATCTGTTTGAACAAAACAGTAGCAAAGGATGATGAGAAGAAAGAGAAAAATGAAAGTGTCAAAAATACTAAATATGTATTTTGGAAACACCAGATTTAGTTCAAAATGTTAATTTATTTCCATTCATCAATCTCATTATCATTGTTTGAAAAATAAATCTCTCAAGAAAAGTCCTTTCCCAGTCTGTAGGCTGTCGTTTTGTTTTGATGACAGTATCTTTTACTTTACAGAAGCTTTTCAGTTTCATGGGGTCCCATTTATTGATTGTTGATCTTAGGGCCTGTGCTGTTGGTGTTCTATTCAGGAAGTAGTCTCCTGTGCCAATGAGTTCTAGGGTCTTCCCCACTTTTTCTTCTAACCGGTTTAGAGTTTCTCCAACCAAGGAACATGTATGGATATGGCCTAGAACCCCTGCTCAGATGTGGCCCATGGTAGCTCAGTGTCCGACTGAAGACCCTAGTAAGGGGAACAGGGACTGTTTCAGTCATGAACTCGATGGCTGACTCTTTGACCCTCCCCCATACACGCCAGGGAGTAATAGCCTAGCTAGATTCCAGGGGAGGACATTACAGCCAGCCCTGAGGTGACAAGATGAACTGCAGTAGGATGGAAGGGGGGATGGAAGGGGAGGAGATCCTCCCTGGTCTGTGGACGTGGAGGGGGTGGGGAGGAGATGAGGGAGGGATGGGGAGAGTGGGAGGAAATGAGGTAGGGCATTACGCCTGGAATGCAAATTACCTAACCTGTGATTGATATAAAAATAAATAAATTACATTAAAAAAAAAAAGAGTGGTATGGCTGGGTCTTGAGGAATCACTATTCCTAATTGTCTAAGAAAGCGCCAAATTGATTTCCAGAGTGGTTGTACAAGTTTGCATTCCCACCAGCAATGTAGGAGGGTTCCTCTTTCTCCACAGCCTCTCCAACATGCGTTGTCACTAGAGTTTTTGATCTTAGCTATTCTGGAGGGTGTAAGGTGAAATCTCAGAGTCGTTTTGATTTGCATCTCCCTGATGGCTAAGGACGTTGAGCATTTCTTTAAGTGTTTTTCTGCCATTCTATAATCCTCTACAGTCAGTTCTCTTTTTAGCTCCATACCCCATTTTTTAATTGGATTATTTGGTTTCTTGCTTTTTAACTTCTGTAGTTCTTTATATATACTGGATATTAGCCCTCTGTCAGAAGTGGGATTGGTAATGATCCTTTCCCAATCTGTTGGCTGTCGTTTCGTTCGGATGACAGTGTCCTTTGCTTTACAGAAGCTTTTCAGCTTC
>JAQQSO010002663.1:0-14185 GCA_028658305.1 Pachyuromys duprasi | reverse complement strand
CCTGTTGGTGGACTTGGAGGGGACAGGGA
Organism: Pachyuromys duprasi; assembly: GCA_028658305.1. Lineage (NCBI taxonomy): Eukaryota > Metazoa > Chordata > Mammalia > Rodentia > Muridae > Pachyuromys > Pachyuromys duprasi. The sequence goes on along the minus strand of JAQQSO010002663.1, from coordinate 14,156 downwards.
AGAAGGAGATGAGGGAGGGAGTGGGAGGGTAGGAGGAAGTGGGGGAGGGGGCTATGCCTGGGATTCAAAGTACCTAACCTGTGATTGAGATAAAAATAAATAAATTTAAAAAAATCTTTGAGATTGGAGATTTGGAATATATGAGATAAGGGAGCAAACTCTATATCTAGTATAAAAAGGCTGAGATGTCACTTCTCAAAATTAGGAACTACAGTATTAAACATAATTATATATTTACATGAGGAGGGGCAAAAGAGATGAAAACATATTTGGGAGTCCTACACAGTTTGGGCAAATAGCTGAGTGGTAGTCATCCAGTGTGGACACAGTCACTGAAATGTGAAATCAAGCCCACTTAAACAGCCCGAAGAAACTAGTCTGTTGTTTAGCCTTCCTTCAAGGAGAAGTTCTACAAAATAATTTCAGGGCAAAAAGAAAAACTTCTGGCCTACATTTGTGATCTCCCATGTTTGACTGTACATTATCTGTCTCAGTAAGCAGCACACACCCCAAACATTCACCTCTAATATACAGTGTGCGACCACGACCACATCATAGTCATAGCCTTTCACTTTACAATATTGCACATGGTATTTTAAGAAGGTGGAAAGAAGGAAAATGTGACTTAGTTACAAAAGAATTAAATTCAAAGTGAAAATAGATATCAATCACAATTTTATGAATTCCAGCACTCTATTACATAAAAAGAAAATAATAATTTAAACCATAGTTTAATAAATATATTATTTTTATACCTATTTATAAATATATTTTATTAATAAATTTATATATTTACAGGAAATATTTCTACTTATTTATATGTAATTTATATTATGCATAAGTATAATAATTTTATGTACTATTTCTATATTGGAGATATATATTTATTAATATAGTATAATAATAAAATAGTGATTAATAAAGTTACTTGTTTATAATTTATTAAATCATATCATAAATTAATTAAATCACACTATACAAATATATATGTGTATATTCACCCAGAAAATAAATAGATTGTTTGACTGCTTAAATACCAGGGGCCTGGAATGCATTAATAGATTTTAATCACTTTCAGAACAGCACTTGTATGCAATTAAGATAATGAGTCTCCTTTTGAAGCAAAATACAATAGCCAAATGTCAAAGATTCTTTTATGTTCTTTACAATAGCTACCAGTAAATCTCAATTTTGAGATGTCCCCCTTACAGGGGTAGAGGCTAAGTTACAGACTCAAATATAAGTGCTGGATGGTGTCCTCTTGTAATCCTGGGGCCTGTGGTGCTGGTCAGACAGAACCAGGGTTTATTTGCAGTTTTCTGACCTGTGAGGCACTAAAAGAAATGTCTGAATCTAGATCCCTGTGCTTCACAAAAGGGGAATCAGAGTCAGATATATGTGCATTCTGCTTTTTCATGTACCTGGGTTGACTAGCCTGTCCGTTTCTCCCAATCATAGGTGACATACTGAGTTAAATGTCCTTTTGAAACACTGTGTCACCGCAGCCAGACTGTCTCTACTCCTGTCCAGCACTTTAGTCATTTCATAACCTGACAGCACAAACTTCCAGAGGTTCACTCAGGCAAACAGTCAAGATCTTCAAAGCCTCAGTGCCCTAGGAAACGATGCCTTCCTTGTCTTCCACCCGATTTTAGCAGTGTTAAGTTCATTGTAGGAAGAGATAATTTCTGATTTCACCACGGAATGCAAAACCCCTGCACAGATGTAGCCCATGGCAGCTCAGTCTCCACATGGGAACCCTAGTAATGGAAACAAGGACTGTCTCTGACATGAAATCAGTGGCTGTCTCTTTGATTACCTCCCCCTGAGAGGGGAGCAGCCTTACCAGGCCACAAAGGAAGATAATGTGGCCAGTCCTAATGAGACATGATAGGCTAGGGTCAGATGGAAGGAGAGGAGGACCTTCCCTATCAGTGAACTTGGAGAGGGGCATGAGTGGAGATGAGGGAGGGATTGTGGGACTGGGAGGGGACCAAAGAGAGGGCTACGGCTGGGATACAAAATGAATAAACTGTAATTAATAAAAAATAATAATTAAAAATAAAGTTCATTTTCATAAATTAAAAAAAGAAAAGAGACCCATGACCCTCCTAAAATTAATGTTTATAGATACCATGGTATCAAGTACATGTTTATATATGTAACAAGAAGGTTCCATTCTAAATAAATAAATAAATAAATAAATAAATAAATAAATAAATAAATAAATAAATAAAAGTCAAAATAAAAGCATTAAGGTTTTTTTTTAAAAAAGTCACTATAGGGGCTTAATAACAATGTGGAACTCAGACACTCCATTTAAAGATTCTGCTCCACATATATGGGGGTGGAGTCCAACAGACTGCAAGATGAACCTCCACATATTTAAAGATCATTTTGACAAATTTTCTTAGACCAGTGAGTGGTTATTCCATAAGTATCTCCTGATGAATATTAAAATGCCTACTTTAACTGCTTATTATTGCTATATTCAATTATTAAGCAATGTGAAAAGTTATTTGTCCTGAGCATTTTAAAAGCAATTGGCTGGATAGCTAAATATCCCAATTTTTTTTGTAATTATGCTATTTAAGTTTATCTGCCATTTTAAAAGTAAATGCAGATCTAAATCTTAGGGGTCTAAATAACAACTCTAAGATTTAATGTAGTCAGGTCAGTAAATGAAGCATAACAATTACTAACAATAGATTAAAAGTAATGATCCTGGTGAAACAAAGCCGCAGAGAATATTTTTACAATCCTTAACAAGAACATGAGCTGTTTACAAAGGCAAACCTGATTTTTAATCTATGCACAAAACATTATTTATGAAGATAAGCAATTGCTCTATGGAAGAAGTAAATTTTTAAAAAATGGAATGGAAATTGTGGATGAAAAAGTAACGACTGTTTTTCTCATGAGAAGTAACTCAAACTTTGGAATGTTCTCTTCACACTCTCATACAGGAAAGCATCTCCTTTCAATGTGTGGCTTTGTGGACAAACACAGAGCAAAATTTTACTGAAATATTGTAACCATTCTTGTGCAATGATGTTTTCCTCAGAGCAATGCCCTCTGCACAGAAGACGCAGCATGTCAACTCTGGGAGTCACCAAAAGTAGCTGATGTCTGAGACTGTCATAGAATGAACCCGGTACTGGGAACAGCACTATGAAACATAACAGCAATCCCCTGTTGCTAACTGGCTTCCCCTTAATCATTTGAGTGTGTTCATCCATGAGCTGGAGTCCTCCCTGAGAAGTCACTGATCACTGACCAAGGCACACTTCATTCTGAGAAACTAATCTCTATACTTCTATGTACTTCTTCTCCATCTGTTGGATTGAATGGTTGCCAAGAGTTAGTCTTATATTTTTTCCCCAAACTTGTTTTGCTAGTTTTATTTTACACTGTAATTATCTAGATTAATTAAATATTACATAAGCTGATGAAATAGGAGTATGAAGAGCATCGTTTCCAAGAAACCTAATTTAAATGTGTTTTATTAAATGCTTTGATTAAAGACAAGCCACTAAAAATAATAGTCTCATTTGAAAATGATAAGGCAATTTATAAGTGGAAAGAAAGTCTTAGAAATTTAGAACTTTTTTTTTACTCTGCTTATGTGACAGTCTTTCTCCCTAAACTATGAGTAAAGAGAGGAACAGTAATGGAAGACAGTAGCTAGCACCTATATACAAAAAATAATTGCAAAATTCAAGTCATCAACATAGATTCAGGCCAAAGCCCTGACCACAACAATAGATTAATAAAACAACTTAAGCAATATATTTAAGTTAATATAAAATTGTTGACAACTACATCATGCTTTATTCTAAGATATTCACAATTCATGCCAATTGTTTATTTGTACTTTGACATTTTTAACTGACTTTCAAACTTACTGAGCAGCTGCTACAACTTACCTTATTAGATGACTGAATGCCTCTCTAATAACATCATCAGTGATGAAAACCTCTCTACATCCAAGGCTGTCAACCAGCAGCCTGCAAGATGAAGTCCACTCTCATGTGAAACTCTAAAATATATTGGACATTTCCAATAAGAATGCCATGCCCACCTCCTGAAAAGGTGGATCAGGCAACAACGAACTTGAAACCCCAGGTGCAATGGCAATGAGACATGTGGACCTATGGTTGTACCATGACAGGAAGGGGTAGAAGCAAGCTATTCAAACTGCCGCTTCTTCTCGGTCATGCTGCCCCTCTACAACCTGCTCAGCCCTCTCATATACACCCCCACCTTCCCTCTCCCCATAGGGACCCATGTTTGCTGGCCACGCTCTGAGGTCTTGTTTGTGAGAAGTAAGGATTTTTAACTGGCCTTGTGCTTTTTGGCAAGAAAAATACCCCTCTCCCAAATACACAAATTCATTCAATAAAGTTTTTATTCAACATCATTTGTAAGATAGAAATTGCCTACCTTTCATGTCCAAACAAAAAAAAGACAAAAAACAACAACAATAAACAAACAAAACATCTATTTAAAAAATATGCATGTGATACAGGAATATAAACTATATATTTGTATTTTCAACTATTACAAAATTTAAAAGACTGAAATGATTTTCCATCTGATTCTATAGTTGCTTGCAAAACCATAATTACGGTAAAAGACTGCTATTACTTGAAGCAGAAATCTGCCATCCCACCCCACCCCATCCCTCAAAGACACATGGGTTAAAGACTTAACCATTACTCAAGGTGTAAGCAAGAGGTGGTAGAACCCTCAGGAGCTGGGACATAACTGAAATGAACTGAGCTATAGAGGAGGGCACACTGGGCTCCAGACCCACCCCACCCCTCTCTCCCCCACCCACAGGTATGTCCTCTGTCTCTCTGTGTCTCTCTGTCTCTCTCTTTGTCACCCTCCGTCTCTCCCTCTTCCTCCCTCTCCCACTTCCCCTCCTTTTCCCTCCCCCTCTCTCTATCTCCTCTCGCTAATCTCCCTCTCCCTCCCCTAGGGATAAAACTCAAGGCTTTACATGTTAAATAAATGTTCTAAGACTCAGCTACCCATTTAACCCCCACAAGGTCACTCCATGATTCTCCCAAAAAGAACCTCTCACTCTCTGTCTCACACCTGGCAAGGCCTGTAGCACACTTCATCTTCTACTTCACTTTATTGCTGAGCATTAATGTCCAGATCTCTTCCCAGCATGCCACCCTCTCAACTTCACTTAAATCATTTTTTTCTTTTACTCTTCTCACCTACATTACATCCTGGCCACAGTTCTCCTTCCTCCACTCCTTCCAGCACCCTCCTCTCTTCTCCTCCAGATCCACTGCCCCTCAGTTTCCGCTAAAGACAGACAGAGAGACATAGAAAGACACAGAGAGAGAGAGAGCAGGCCTCCCAGGAGTATCCACCAAACATGGCCTAACATGTTACCTAAGACTGGGCACAAGGCTTCATATCAAGGCTGGAGAAAGCATCCCAGTAGGAAGAAAAGAGCCACCACTCCTGACAGTGCCTAGATTGCCAGGAACCAAAGCCAGGACAGCCTAGAAACCCAGGATAGAAACAAACATGGCTAATGAAGACCTTTTCACAGGCTGTAGGCTGTCATTTTGTTCTGTTGACAGTGAACTTTGCTCTTCAGAAGCTTTTCATTTTCATGAGGTCCCATTTGTTGACTGTTGATCTTAGAGCCTGAGCTCTTGGTGTTCTGTTCAGGAAGTTATCTCCTGTACCAATCAATATATTCAAGGCTCTTCCCCACTTTTTCCTCTAACAGATTTAGTGTGTCTGTTGAGATCTTTGATCTACTTGGACTTTACTTTTCTGCAAGGTGATAAGTATGGATCTATTTGCATTTTTTCTACATGAAGATATCCAATTAAACAAGCACCATTTGTTAAAGATGGTTTTCAATGTGTGGTTTTGGCTTCTTTGTAAAAAATCAGATGTCTGTACGTGTGTGGGTTTATTTCATGGTCGTCAATTTGTTTCCATCATTCCACCAGTCTGTTTCTATGCGATTACCATGCCATTTTTTATTACTGTTGTTCTGTATCTTGTGATCAAGGATGGAGATACATCTAGAAGTCCTTTAATTGTACAGGATTGTTTTAGCTATTTTGGTTTTTTGTTTTGTGTTTTCACATGAAGTTGAGAATTCTACCTCTGACAGAGGGTTGATATCCAGAACATATGAAGAACTCAAGAAGTTAAATACCAACTAACCAAGTAATCCAATTAAAAAATGGGGTACAGAGATAAACAGAGAATTCTCAACAGAGGAATATCAAATGGCAGAGAAACACTTAAAGATATGCTCAACATCCTTAGTCATCAGGGAAATGCAAATCAAAATGACTCTGAGATTCCATCTTACTACCATCAGAATGGCTAAGATCAAAACCTCAAGTAACATCACTTGCTAGAGAGAATGTGGGGAAAGGGAACCCTCCTCCATTGCTGGTGGGAATGTAAACTTGTATAACCAGTTTGGAATTCAATCTGGCATATATCCGAAAGATGTTCAAGTATACAACAAGGACTTTTGCTCAACTATGTTCACAGCAGCTTTATTTGTAATAGGCAGAATCTGGAAACAGCTTAGATGTCCCCCAACAGAGGAATGGATACAGAGACTGTGGTACACTTACGCAATGGAATATTACTCAGCAATTAAAAACAAAAAAATCATGAAATTTGCAGGCAAATGAATGGAACTAGAAAACATCATCCTGAGTGCGGTAACCCAGAAGCATTGAAAGGCACATATGGTATATACTCACTTATAAGTGGATATTAGCCATATAATATAGGACAAATATACTAAAATCTACAGATCTAAAGAAGCTAAACAATAAGAAGGACCCTAGGGAAGATGCTTAATTCTCATTCAGAAGTGAAAATAGGATACCAGAAGTGGTAGAAGAGAGGAAACAGGACTGGAGCCTACCACAGATGTCCTATAAAAGACTCCACCCAACAAAGGATATAATAAGTAAATGCAAAGACTCAGAGCCACACTTTGCACAGAGAGCAGAGAGTCTTATGGAAGAAGGGGGATATAGGACTTGGAGGGCAAGGAGCCACACAAGGAGACCAACAAAGCTAGAAATGCTGGATCCAGGGCTTACTGCACAGACTAATGCATCAACCAAAGACTTTACATAGAGAGGACTTAGACCCCCTGCTCAGGGGTAGTCCACCCATAGACAGCTCAGTCTCCATGTGGGTCCTCTAGCAAGGGGAGAAGAGACAGTCTCTGACATGAACTCTGTTGCCTATTCCTTGATCACTTCTCCCTGGTGGGGTGACCAAGCCAGTCCACAGAGGAAGAGGATTTCTTCTCTTCTTATGGTCGAAAGAACTGGAAACGAAAACCCTTTGGGAAAATCCAGGAGTGGTGCCACATGCCTATAATTCCAGCACTCAGGGAGGCAGAGGCAGGAGGACCTCTGTGAGTTTGAGACCACCATGGTCTACAAAGGGAGTCCAGGATACCCAAAGCTACAAAGAGAAACCCTGTCTCAAACAACAAAAACTAAAAACTAAAAAGAAAAAGAAAAGAAAACCCTTTGGAAGGGAAAAAAATAATGAATCTGATTCTAAAGACTGAAATATCAATTTAAAAAATATTCAGAGGAGATGGTGAGATGGCTCAGTGGTTAAGAGCTCTGTCTGCTCTTCCAGGAGGTCCTGAGTTCAATTCCCAGCAACCACGTGGTGGCTCATAACCATCTATACCCTCTACTGCCCTCTTCTGCCATACAGGTGTACATTCGCATAGAACATTCAAAATAAAAAATAAAATCTTTTAAAAAATATTCAGAAACTATTGGCAATAAGAAACTGTTAGCAATAGGAAAGTAGCTGCAATGCATAGCAAGCACTTCTTAAATACCTCAAATACCAGTAAGTGAAATTCCTTAAAGTCTTGCAATAGATTTAAGAATATTCTTTTTTTTTTTAAACCCCTAATTCTTCCCCAACAGTTCATCAACTGGGGACCAGGCATGAAAATATATGAACCTATGACACCCATTCTCATTCAAAGCACCCAGGCAGGTGGGGTAGGTAGGGTAGTGCCTTTGTGACACAGTGGAGCTGGGGTGTGGTGAAGATCTGAATGCAAGCTTCAGCTTTTAAAGTGTTTAAAATTTTTTTATTATTTATTTGTATATGAATTTGTGGTGTGTGTGCATGCTTTTTAGTATGTCTGTCTGTCTGAGGGCAATGTAAGGAGGTTGTATCTTTCCTTCCACTGTATGGGTCCTGGGAATCAAACTCAGCCCTCTGACTTGGCAGCAAGCCTCTTTGCCTACTGAGCCATCTCACCCGCCCTCGACCTCAGCTTTTTTTTTAAGCATTTTTATTTTATATTAATCACAGGTTATGTACTTTGTATCCCAGCCGTAGCCCCTCCCGCATTCCCTCTCTATCCCCCCCCCCTTCCCTCCCTCATCTCCTCCCTGTCCCTTTCCAAGTCCACTGATAGGGGAGGACCTCCTCCCCTTCCATCTAACTCTAGCTTATCAGGTCTCTTCAGGAATGGCTGCAATGTCCTCTTCTGTGGCCTAGCAAGGCTGCTCCTCCCTCGGGGGGGGGGGGGAGGGGGAGGTCGAAGAGCCAGCCACTAAGTTCATGTCCAAAATAGTCCCCTGTTCCCCCTACTGGTGGACCCACTTGGGTATTGAGCTACCATTTGCTACATAAAAGCAGGGGTTCTAGGTTATTCTTTAAATCACATATATTTAAAAGTAGGAAGTGACAATATTTTCAATTTTGATATAAGATCCAGTATACTTTTTCCAGAGACTATAACAAAGGCTGAATGAGATTTTTTCAATAAGTTTGTGAAAATTTATCAGTTACTTTTCGTGACTAGAAAAAAATAGTCAGATCTGTATCAAGTATTACTCTTTTGTTCCCTCTGAATGTTATTTATAGTAAACAAGACTGACTGAGTCTATCAGATACTGTTTTTTAAAATCCAAACAATAAACAGCTGAAGAATCTGAAAGTTACTTTTACTTGCATTAAAATTTAAAATTTTCATTGAAAATATATATTTAACAATTGAAGTTTCCAACATACACATTTACTTTGGACATTTTAAATTTTGTTTTCCTTATAATTTATTTATGTCTAGGGGTATTTTGCCTGCATGTATGTCTGTGCATCATGTGTGGACAGCACTTGTGGAGGCCAGAATGTTTGATCTGGAACTGGAGTTCTAATATAGACCATTGTTAGCTGCCATGAGAGTGCTGGGAATTGAACTTGGGTCTTCTAGAAGAGCAGTCAGTGCTCTTAGCTGCTGAATAATCTATCTATCACTCTAATTTAGACATTTCAAAGGCTGGACCTCATTATGCAATGTGAAGCTACAGGAGCAAAATATGTGTCGTGTGTAAATGATTTCATTGACTACCACTTTATTGGCAAAGTCGGTATTACCTGAACGCAATAGATTTATGCGCTCAGGATAAGTCCTTAAGTAGAGACTGCCTCTCCATCTTCATCTGTGGCGCAGATAACATACAGAGCAGGCTATCAGACGCAAGACTTTTGAGATTTTACTGATAAGAAGCCAAGATGAGCTATGCAAGCTATTCAAACTGCCGCTGCAATGAAAGAACTAAAATTCATTTTCTCCCCACAGGAAACGCGGGAAGGCTAAAGAATTGTGTTATAGATAACCAGCGTTACCTTCTTCCCCTACTGTGAGAAGGCTTTCTAGTGTTGCTGAGGAGCACAGCTGGCCTCCTCACTCCCACCCCCATCGCCAAGACCATCAGAAAATGAAACGGCTCCTCAGGAGGCAAATTAGCAAACAAGACATTTCAAATGCTCATCAGATGCTAGAACTCTGTGGGATCTGAAGTGACTTCCACATTAAAAGTCCAAAACAAACAAACATAAAATCCTGACAAATATGTTAAAACCTATAAAAACCAATACACGAACTTCTTTAAGCCAAGGGAAAACATATCTTCTATTTAATATTTTTCAGTATGCTTTGTATGTGTGTGAGACCATGTGTATAAATATCTGTGTCCGATTGCGGTATACTGCATAAACATGTGTACAGCTGAGATTAATATCAGGTACCTTCCTCAATTGCTCCTTACTTTATTTTACGAGCTAGAGTGTCTGTTAAGAAGCTCTTGTTTCTATGTCTGCAGCATTGGTGTTATTGGTATATGCTGCTGGATCAGACTTTTTCAAGAGGGTGGTAGGGATATAACACAGGTCCTCATGTGTCTGTCCTGTTTGTCTTCTGAATGAGAATCAGGGAAGAGAGGGAACAGAATGGAAGCCTACCACTAATGTCCTCTAAAAGACTTCACCCAACAGGAGATTGAAGCAGATGCAGACTCACTACCAAAGTTTGGGCAGAGTACAGGAAGTCTTATGGAAGAAGGGAATGTGGATAGAAGAATCTGGAGAGGAGAGGAGCTCCACAAGGAGACCAACAATGCTAAAATAATCTGGGTCCAGGGGGTCCTGCAGAGACTGGTGCATTAACCAAGGACTATGCACAAATAGGACCTTTACCCCCTGCTCAGATGTAGCCCATATGCAGCTCAGTCTCCATGTGGGTTCCCCAGTAAAAAGAGCAGGGGCAGTCTCTTGACATAAAATCGGTTGCTTGCTCTTTGATCACTCCCCCTTGGCAGGCAGGCCTTGCCAGGCCACAGAAGAAGAGGATCCAGGCAGTCCTGATGATACTTCATAGGCTAGGGTCAGGTAGTAGGGTAGGAAGAGTCCCTCTTTCAGTGAAGGAGAGTAGGGGGATGGGGGAAGGAGGGGTAGTAGCACTGGGAGGAGATATGGGAGGGGGCTACACTTGGGTTTAAAGTGGATAAACTGTAACACAAAATATGATTTCAGCCAAAACCAGAAACAACATAGGTCCTCACGATAGGACAGCAAGGACTTTGCCAGATGTGTCATCTCCTCTGTCCTTTTCACTCACTTCACAAGAACACAAGTTGGCATCTGGTCATCTGGAAAACACTGGTTTCTCTGACTTACTTATTATTTTGAATAAAATGATGTTATTAGTACAGTTGTAGAGAATTACATGTAAATTCTTTTAAAATATATGCCAGTATTATTTTCTTTAGAAATACTGATAAGCCAGGGTCAGATGGAAGTGGGGGAAGTCCTCCCCTATCAGTGGACTTGGAGGGAGGCAGGGAGGAGATGAGGGAGGGATGGGGAGAGTGGGAGGGATTGAGGGAGGGGGCTAGGCTAGGATACAAAGTACATAACCTGTGATTAATATAAAAATAAATAAATTACTTTAAAAAAAGAAATATCTTTGTCATTGAAGGAAATCCCTGATTAAATTCTCGGCATTTAAGGGTAAATTTCTGGCAAAAGAACTATTTCACTGTACACCTGTATCTATTTATCATGTTTATTTTTTATTCCATAAGAAAAAGCTCACTGCAGTACTATGCACTTCCTCCCTTTTAAAAAATATTTTATTTCTCAGTCCTCTCCTATCTATCCTTCTGCCTTTCAATCTCCCTCCAAAATAAAACACATACCAACAACAAAAACAAAACATAGAAAACATTACATAGTGAAATTGCCCAATGCCATAGTGTGTCCCAAAGCACGTCCCTTTTGTTCAGACATCTTTACTTGCAAATGCTCATTCCAATGAGTCTTTGGTCTGGTTTGGGTTCTCTGGCTTATATGACACCATGTACATACATATACATATATTTATATTTATATATTGATTTGGGCCAATTTATTACTTTTGTGCTGAAAAGTGCTTGTGAACGCTTTGCTACTTATCATTCCACATGAAATTCAGAACAATGAAGAACTCTGAGGATACCTTTGAGTCTTCGAATCAAAGTAAACAGCATTTTTCAATGTCTGAAGATGTTCATGGTTCTCAAACCCAGTCTGAGATAAGGATGAAGGGATACTTGACTGGTCCATGTTAGTGAAGAACACCCTGAAGCAAAGACTGTCTAACCTGAAAGGTCAATGTTTTCAAAGATGCTCTAGGACTTTTTCCATAGACTGGAGGCCAGAAACACAAGGCACTGGTCCTTCCATCCCCTGGGAAGTTGTTTGTTCACCAGCATACAAATGAAAAAAGATACACTTGAAATGAGGACTTTTTTTTTCTGGTCCAGTTTTGCATAAAAGTGACTCACATTAAAGTCAATATGCAAGTAGTTTCACATTTGGCTACTTTCATTGTGGCTCACTAAAGAGAGATCCATGAAAGCATACATTATAAAAAAAAAATTAAAGATTTCTTTCTTGGTTGATTCCTGATCCTGTTATACAAACCACTGATTTTCCTATCTCCCCCTTCTTTCATAAAAAGTCAGTGGTGGGAACAGAAGCTCCACAAGGAGAGCAACAGAACCAAAAAATCTGGGGTCTTTTTGATACTCCAACCAAGGACCATGGAGGTAACCATGGCATGGAGATAACCTAGAACCCCTGCACAAATGTAGTCCATGGCAGCTCAGTGTCCAAGAGGATTCCCCAATAATAGGAACAGGGACTGTCTCTGATGTGAACTCAGTGGCTGGCTCTTTGATCACCTCCCCCTGAGGGGGAGCATCCTTACCAGTCCACAGAGGGAGAAAATGAAGCCAGTCCTGATGAGACCTGATAAACTAGGGTCAGATGGAAGGTGAGGAGGACCTCCCCTATTATTGGACAGGGGAAGGGGCATAGGAGAAGAAGAGGGAGGAAGGGTGGGCTTGGGAGGGGATGAGGGAGGGGGTTATAGCTGGGATACAAAATGAACAAACTGTAATTAATAAAACTGTAATTAATAAAAATAAAATTAAAATTAAAAGAAACGCTGACCTGGTATTTTAGAAACAACAACAAAAAAATCAGTTTCTCACAGTTACGAAAGCTGGAAAGTCCAAGATCATGGCAGCACCTGCTTCAGCATGTGGTGAGGGTTCTTCTGAGATGATGACCTCTGATTATGAACACTGTGTCCTTACAGGCCAGGAGACCTGAAGAAACAAGAGAAACGGAAGGTTGGACTTGACACCAAAGCCTTTCTGGAAGACTTTGCCTAAACTCTCCACTAGCAGATCTGCCTCTTAATATTGGAGCTTCAACATGAATCTGAGGAGACCCACACATTCCCACCACAGTCGTTTCCTTCCCATCTTCCTAGTAAACCGAATATACTCTGTACTCAATTTGTCTTGCTTATGAGGTCCAGTATAAATTTTCCTATGCGCATGAAGAAAATGTCTACCTCTCTCAAGGAAACTTTCCTTGAAACAGTAACTCAAGTTAACTTTTAGTCTTTTATCCTTATAAGACATGGGCCATTTTAAAACGTCATTCATAACAAGAAAATATATTGCAATTTTGTGAGAAATGTAGATATAAACCCTTGAAACTTTTTCCCTGTCTTATTTCTCTTACAACAGTCTAGAATCAAGATGACTTTTCCTTTTCCTTCTTTCTACCTCTTTTATTTTGAACATCAGCTAGAAGCCTGTGCTTGCATTCCCTGAAACTGGGTTTTCTCACTTATTCTACAAAACCACTCTCACCCTAACACTACTTTACAGCCAGCCATGAAACTGCTTGCCAACCTCCATTGTTGACCTTGCCTGCTGTCTCAGAGTTTAACTCTAAAAGGTATCATTTTCTCTTTTCCTCCTGTGTGTCTCCCTCTTCCTGGTAGCTGCTGAGATTTAGCTTATTTAGCTTATCTTATTGTTTTACTCTCAAATTTTTATAAAACTGTCTTTGTGCCAAGAAAGAATGAAATAAAGAAAGAAAAGATAGGAAAAAGAGTAAGAGAAAAAAGAGAGAGAGAAAGATAAAAAAGATCTTTGGAAAATGCCTCCCAGAATCTTCTAGTTTGCCCCATTGCCGAAGTTACTTCTCAGAATCAACTTTCTCATATATAAAACAGGAAAAATATTAGCACCTATCCTGCACATGACTGTAAACATACATAGGATAATGCATGCAAATGTCTTAGTAAAATCCCCTTAATGGTTTCATTGATTCTTTGAATAGTTTTATTCATTTCTAATTGGTTGATTTCAGCCCTGAGTTTGATTATTTCCAGCCATCTGCTCCTCTTGGGTGTACCTGCTTCTTTTTTTTCTAGAGCTTTCAGGTGGGCCATTAAGTTGCTTGTATGAGATGTT
>JAQQSO010002662.1:0-14186 GCA_028658305.1 Pachyuromys duprasi | reverse complement strand
GGAGGTTTTTGCGGGGAATAACTGGGTGTCCCTAGGGTTTTCCCACTTGATTTTCTCACCGTGGGAGTTCTGCTCACCTGGCAATCACGGGTGCTGGCGTTTTAGGTCCCAGAGTTCAGTCTCCTGGTCGCTGCGTTATTTCTGTTGTCCTACTCCTCAGACACAGTGTCCTCTAGTGGCAGCCATCTTGGATCTCCTAATTTCTTTCTTAAAGTAAATTTATGTAACATAAAATTCAGCATTCTTACCTTTTATGTTGTACAGACCAGTGCTCTTGGCACACTCGCAATGCTGCACTCTGTAACCATGATCTAATTTTAGAGCATGTCTCTTAACCTCTTTTCTCCCCAAACAAACTATATCCCCATTAAACAGAAAGCAATCACTGTTTTTCCCCTATGCAGGTCCTGGAAACTGTAAATCTGCCCTCTGTCTCTGTGGAGTGCCTATTATAGATATTTCCTGTAAATGTAGTAACATAAAATAGAGACTCAGCAGCCTTTTTTTTTTTTTTTTACTTATTATGTATACAATGTTCTGCCTATATGTATGCCTCCTGGCCAGAAGAGGGCACCAGATCACGTTATAGACTGTTATGAGCCGCCATGATGTTGCTAGGAATTGAACTCCGGATCTCTGAAATTGCAAACAGTGGTCTTAACCTTTGAGCCATCTCTCTAGCCCCACAGCTGCCTTCATAAACAGAAATGTTAGCATGTGTCTGGCATTGTTCTGGTTAGTGGTAATTGCCAGTTTGGCAGGATCTAGTCCAATAAGCATGCCTGCTGGGGATTACCCTTAGTACATTAATTGAGGTAAGTGGGCTCTCCCACTGTGGGTGGCATCGTTCCCTGGCTGGGATTCTGAATGATATGGAGAAAGAAAGCTATGGTCCAGAGCATATCCTTTCTCTGCTGTCTTGAGTGCACATATAATGTGAACAGCTGGTTCAAGCTTTGGCTGCCTTGAATTTTGCATTACGGTGGACTGTATTTTGAACTGTAAACTAAAATAAATGTTTTTTAGTTTATATTGATTTTTTGTGGGGCTATTTTTATCACAACCCGGGGAGAAATTTAATACAAGAGTTTTAAAGACAGATACCAAATAATTAGAAACAATTAAAGCTGCTTCCATGTCACACATCCGGTAGAAAGAGCATGCCATTTTGCTTGTCATTTCAAGTTCTTTAGTGTTTAATATACATTTTAATGTATTTCATACATTTTTAAAATTCTTTGCTTTATTTTTGGGATTATAATGTGATTACACAGTTTCCTGTGATCTTCTGTGTAAGGTTGAGACCTAACGGCTTTTCCCCTGTCCACTTTGGCATGTCTACTGATGTCATCCTTGTTCAGCTCATGTTTAGGCAGTCATGTTGGTGAGTCTTTAAAGGTGTAGCTTCCGATATAACTAGGAGGCACAATCTCTCAGCAGGATCCCCGATCCTCTGGCTATTATTATTATTATTATTATTATTTTGGTTTAGTTTGGTTTTTGGTTTGTTTGTTTGCTTGCTTGCTTTTTGTTTATGTGCTGTCTTCTGTTTATAAAAGTTCTCTTGGCCTTATATGCCAAAGTTGTTTTATAGACATACCACTGGGAGTGAGCTCCCACAACTCTGCATTTTGATTGGTTGTGGTTTTCTGTACAGAACTCCCTCTGTTGCAAATAGAAGTTTCCTTGGTGAAGGATGAGGGCAAAACTTATCTGTAGATATAAAGACAAATACTTAGAATGTACATAGGGATTATACTGCACAACTGCAATCTTAATACTTGAGAAGCTGAGGCAGATGGTTCCCAAGTTTGATACCAGCCTGGGCTATATAGAAAAGGGTTGTATCAAACAAACAAAAAGCAAGCAATAACTAAACAAACAAACCTTATTTTTTTAATTATTAAAAGGGGGATACTATAGAGAAGGATAGCTCCATGGCGGAGCATTTGCTTTGTATGCATGAAATTCTGAATTTATTCTTTAGTATCAACCAAATGATAATGGTATTAATATTAAACTGATCAGGCTGTTCAGACTAAGAACCATAATATCTGTAAAATATATGGTCCAGTTCTGTAATACAAAAGATACTCAATAATGATGATTATCATGATTATTTCTAATAATCATTAGTCAAGTTATCAGTATCACACAGAAATGGAATCAGAGCTTTTGAAAGACAGACATCAAGTTACTACAACTAATAATGAATAGGGCCATAGTGCATAGTAGTACTAATTACACACTAATTGAAATAATTATTAGAATATGGTAATTCTTAAGTTCTTTTTCACCTTCTACACAAATAAGTAAATTTTGGTTGAGAGGAAGAAATTAAAAACAAAGCTGAAGTTATGTTCCTATGTGATAGCTAGTGAGATACTTCTTAGACAAAGGAAGACAATATTTTGTGAAGCCAACAGAAATTGGAAGAATATAAACTATGAAATTAAGCTTCTGACCAAACAAAGGTCTAAGCAGCAATGTAGCTTACATTGTTCTGACTTTCTGCACAAGTCAACAGAGTAGTGCACTCAATTTGGAGATATCCCTTGTCCATGCTGTTTATAGTGCTGAACATGAAAATGGCAGTCACATTCATCACCCTGAAATAAGACTAAGTTCATTGCTAAGTCCTGTTTAAGTTACAGAGGAGTTAAAGACAAAACTGAAGTCCACCTTGATAACCTCCCAATTCTCAAATTTCATTTATAGCAAGTACTGTGCCTAAAAAGCCAAGAAGTCACAAAGGAGTACCTCACAGGCAATAAAAGTAATCATAAACAAATAAAGCAAATAAAAGCTTAAGAGTTCCCTAAATGGTACTTTTCCAGAAGACATGGAACTATAGATGTTGCTGAACAAACTCTCTGTGACCCAAGACACTGGATCAGCAACATTAGAGAATACCATCCCCTTTCTATTCTGTAGCTATTAAATGAGCTTTTTAAGAAACCAACATGATGATGCTTTCATAAATATAATGATGATAATACTCACAAGGTATTCTCCTTATGTCCATAATGAGAAATTGCTCATTAAATCTCTCTCTCTCTCTTGATGATGATGATGACTGATAGTAAAAAAAAAAAAAAAAAAGAAAAGAAACATCCCTAATCAAAGCCACATACTCACTAAAGGATACAGCCTTCTGAAAAATTAATGTCTTGAAGTCACAATTATAAAATAATTTTATCTGTCAGTTTGACCTTTATACAATTGAACCACTAAAATAAAGGTATCTTAAAACACCATCACTCACTCCTACTGGGCTCTGGTGATTCTTCAATACTTCCTGATGAGCTGAGATGTTATTCTCACAATCCCAAGATTCTCTCAGAATCTGTCCAGAAGTGATAATTGCAGAAAAGAACAAACAAGACAACAGTCTGCTAAGTTAGCATGACCATCTGCCTATGTATTAAGGTAGCCTACAGGATTTACAAAAAATAAAATCACCCATGTTATATCTTTTTGTGGAAATTATCTCATTAGATACTGGCTTCCACTGCTCAGGTAAAACAGTTTGTTTCTGCCTCTCTCCTCTGACTCCAGATATGTTCCTGAGCTGGACACCACACAGTCTCATAAAACTTGAAAGCTGGAAAGGATTCCAGAGAATCTTTTAACAGTCTCATTATGCCACAGATAAAGGAACTGAGATGTGAAGCAATTAAATAGAATGCCCAATGCCAGCATTTAAATTGAGATAGCTAGAATTTTAATCCAGGTTCTGTCTGTCATGCACCTTTCATTTTGTTAAAAGCACATGAGGCTATTGTTAGTCTAGGTAAGAACAGGACTCACGTGGTTTTAGTTGTTAGCATCCAGAATCACTGGCTCTGGGTACTCTCAACCCCTATTCTATAGCTACCGAAAGCAAGCAAGATAATGACAAGCCATGCTAAAACGGTTATGGCTACTTTGTTTACTCTCAGGCATCAGAGGATGCCAGGTAATGCTAGAATGCTAATTAATCCTGCCCATCTGGCTAATGCAGTCTTGATAATTTATAATCCAAAGCCTTTGGGCACAAAGACCTATTAACATGCTAATATACCTTCTCACTATTCTAGTAGCTTTTCAATTAGTAATTATCTATAGACTGAACCAATGAGAGCTTTTTTTTTTTTTCCAAGTGATTAGCACCTTGGAAATCATGACCAGGCTGGTTTCTGATTAACATTCTTTGGTTTTGGCAGTTAGCATTTCTCATTCCAGAAAATTACTCTGGTGAGTTCAGTTGATGACTTGGGGCCATGAAAACTCAAACCTATTTGACAGCCAATTACTATTTTGGGAAAATAGAATTATAACATATTGATATAAGTACTTGATTTGCTTAACAAAATAATTTATCAGAACATTTATCCCAGTTGTAAAAGGCATTCCAAAAGTATCTGTAGAAAAAAATATGGATGTAATACAGTAATACTATGGAATGTCTAATGGTTGCCTTAGAGGTGACAATTGGCATGGGTTACTGATATTGACATATTTAGGTATAAATTATCATGATATCTGCAACTGACAATCAAATGGCTCAATAATAAATTAAGATAGATGGCACAAGCACATGAAAGTGTAGCGAAACATTTTAAATATTTTGTATTTCTAATAAATATGTTAGTTCACCTTGGTGAGGGAAAACTCTTACTACAAATATTTGTTTCCAGAAAACTATATATATATATATAGTTTTATATATATATATATATATAACAAAACATATATACTTAAAAATTGTATGTATCTGATCTTCCTTTCCTTTTCATTAATTTTTAAGGTTATCATGCAAAGTAATGGTTTTCATTATACTCTTTCTACTCGACACAGTGCACCTGTCTTGCTCTATAGGCTCCATTTCTTACCCCAGTGCCCCCCTCTTCAGCTTTCCTATCACATCCATGCTACTACTCATCCTAAGACTCCCTCTTATAACTCTTTTCTATGATTTACTTCCAAGTCACATGAAGTACACACAAATACCCAAATGCAATTACAAATTTAGATTTCACTCGTAGGAAAAACAGATGTCTTTTTTAATGTGGCTTTTTTTCCCCTTAGTACAATCCCTCCAGTTCTATCAGTTTCCCTGCAAACACCAAAATTTCACTTCCTTTTGCATTTACATTGACTTACATTATGTTTATAGTGGATGCTTTATTTATTCATCTACCTGTTCATAGACATCTGGGCAAGGCTGGGAGTAGTGGCGAATACCTTTCATCCCAGCACTTAGGAAACAGAGGCAGGTGGATCTCTGTGAGTTCAAGGCCAATCTGATACACATAATGAATTCCAGGACAATGAGGGTTACATAGAGAGACTCATTGTGTAAAAAATTTAAAATAACAACAGTAAACAAAGAATAGACATCTAAGCTGATTCCATGCCTGGCTGGCTGTGGTGAACAGTGCAGGAAAAAGCATGGATATGGAGGTATCTCTGTGATGTGGAGACTTTGCTTCCTTTAAGCAAGAGTGAGATGGCTAGATCATAGAAGTAGTTTATTTTATTTTCAGTTAATTAAAAACTAATTTCCCAAGTGGCTATACAGATCTGTATCTCTACCAGTGGCGAATAAAGATTGTTCTTTTCCCACATTCTCACCAACATCTTTTGTCACTTGTTGCTTGAGGTTTCTATGCTAACTGGCATGAAATGGAAACTCAAATCACTCTCAAAGTGCATGTCCCTGGTGACTTAGGATGCTGCACACCTTCTCAAGTATTACTGGCGATCTGTGTTTCTTCTTTTTAGAATTATCTATTCAGTTCATTAACCATTTAACATATTAGATGGTTTTGGTTAGATTTTATAGTTTTTTATATAGCCTGGATATTATTCCCTTGGCTGAGAAGTACTTAGTGAAGGTGTTTCCTAACCAGTACTTCCCATTTACTCTGCTGACCATGCCCTTCACTAGGAAAAACTTTCTATTTTCATGCAGTCCTGTTTCTCAGTTCTCGGGGTTATTTCCCATACCACTATCTTGAAAGATTTTCAGAACATCTTTGGCTGTGCCTATATCTTCAAGTGTCTTCCCTATGTTTCCCTGGAACACTTTCTAAGTTTCTTAGATTCAGGCCTTTGATCCATTTTGAATTGGTTTTAGCGCAGAATGAAAGAGATAAATCTAGCTTCATTCTTTTTTGTGTGTGGAAATTTGGTTTCTCCAGCACCATTTGTTGAAGAGGCTGACTTTTCCTCTGTGTATGTTTTTGACACATTTGTCAGAGCTTAGGGGCTACACCTGAGTTTACAGCAGCTTTGAAGCCAAAATACCAGAAAATCTATTGTGAAACAGCCTCTTCTAGAAATGGCTCCATAAACAAGACCAGAGGAACAGCAATATCAATAGACATGTTAAAAACGGAAGAGGGAAGTTTTTGTAGTCCTTTGTATATAAAACAAAGGACTACAAGTAACTGCTGAGAGAATTATTCTCCCCAGGGATCAGCACCCTTATTAGTTGTACAGTATGGAGTAGTCAGTCTTGAAACCGTATATGCACAAACAACAAAAGCAGACTCAGCAGGTTATATTTATACATATCTCTATGTATAAAGTATACACATGCTTATATGTGTGTGCATATGTATGTGTGTATGTATAATAAATAAAATGAAAGAAAAAGAGACTTTAAACAAGAGCTGGAGGGACATTGGGCTTTCAGGGATAGTAGCTTGGAAGGGCTGCAGGGAGGAAAGGGAAGTAAGGATTGATGTAATTTTATTTCAATTTGAAAACATTAAAGAAAAAACATTCAAGTTGAGAGTGCTTTGGAGGCCATTGGTGCATAGCCTCCTCAACTACTCAGAGGCCTAGTGTGCTTTTATTTCAGAATCACCTTCATTGTCTTCTATGTTCTCATTCAATCAAGCAACAACAAGCCTCAACATATGTCTTCCCGTAGCCGTAAACCTAGGTATCTTTATACTTTCTTGTAATAGAATTCATTGATTCGAACAGAGTGATCAAACTGATGGCAGGAGCAAATCTATCTGCCACAGAAATTAAAGACACGTACAAAGTAAACAAGCACACATTAAGTCGATCCACACCATCCTGAAAGGATTACAGTGAGTTATTATATTCTTCATGTTACTATCTAAATTTTTCCTGGCAATGTGAAAGATGTAATCCTGAGCTAAAAGCAGCCCCTGAATAATGAGTGAGGAATAAACATTCACTGAAACATCAGAACACCACAGTTGACATTTCCATGTACATTATAAATCCTCTTAATATCTCACTCTTGATAAGACAAGCATGAAGCTCTATCGGTGCAATATAATACTGTAGCTGTTTTTAAAACAGCCCATTTTTCATTTAATAGCAAATTAAGCCAACTTAGACACTTTCAGAGGACTGAATGTCAATAAATAAAATGTAAAATGTCACATTATATTATATATTCATTCATGTACTTGATGAAACTTTTCTCATTTTATTTCTAAAAGAAAATGAATTACAAGTATACATGGAAAGATTGAGAAGTACTTTTCTCAACATTAAAGGATTAAATTTAACAGTAATGCAAAGCATTCTGTAATTGCCTCTATGAAGTCAGAAATTTTGTCTAATCAAGGATGCAGTCCAAAATCTTTATTACACCAAAAGATTGTTGTACAATAAAACCAACACACATGGACCCACAAAGATCCATACATGTGTTCCAGACAGTGACACTGAATTCTGATTCACAGCAAAATAAATAGACTTTGGTCAATAAAGCCAAAATATAAAATTATAATATGTCATTAACATGTTAACTAAATGGATTATCTGAAAACAAAATACCAGACCATGAGTTTGTTGACCTCACAATATGTTATTAAATCAAAACAGGGGAAAGAGCAGTAAGTGTACTTTTTCCTTGGTATTCATGTAAATCTGCATTTCTGAAAGACTTATTACTCTATATAAAACTTCATATCTTTAATTCTTGTATCAGAATAATGAGTTTTAGAAGGGATATGGGGAGTAACCAGAAGAAGGAAAGTCTATATTAAAATAAAATTGCAAGCAGAATTTTAAAACTGGAGAAGTGTGGGACTGCAGAGATGCCTCAGTGATTCAGAGTACGTGCCTCTCTTCCAGAAGACTGCGGTTCAATTCCAGCACCCATATTTGGTGGCTAACAATCATCTGTGACTCCAGCTCCACTTAGGAGGCACCCCTTACACAGGACACATGTACACACTCACACACCTATTTTTTTTTTAATTGAGAAAGTCAAGAGAATTTTATCTCACTGATTTGGGTGGGGCTACTTTTTGGTATAGAATATAGTGTAAAAATCAAATAGTTGTAAAGATCCAAGATCCATTTCAGTGGACAAGATTCCCATCTCCAAATTGCCTGACTGGTCCCTTGCTTCTCCTTGCTGAAATCGTTAAAACAAAGCAAACCTTTGAGATTAAGATGAAAACTCTCAGTACCAAATGCTAATTTATTACAGGATAATAAAACTACAGTACCATCAACCCCAGTAATAACGATTCCCTACGCTCTCTGATTTCATGAGATTTTTGACATATAACCTGGAAAATAAAAAAGAATCATAATCAAATGTCATTGTTAATGATATTCTATTATTCCACCTGTGACCTAAGCTATTATAACTATTGCCTTATAATTGCAACCAGTCCATTGGGAAAACCAACTTCAAACATTATCCTAGCTGAAAGGTCACCCAGAAAATATGCAATTATAACAAAATTATACGGCACTTAAGGAAATGAATTCATTTTCTTATAGTTGGCCCCAGATACTATTTGTTCTTTAAAGAATACGCCATAGAGCTGTAAAATATGAATTAAATACATCATGTTTGCATGTAGCCTTCACACCTTTTTAAAAAATAACAAGAACAAAATCTTCAGACATACTTTTTCTAGCTACTCTTGTATTTTTCATCACAACAGCTGCAACCATGGCTTAGATCGTTGGTTCTATTGTGTATTTACAGGAATAAACTCACATTTCCCACTTCTTGGCCTGCCTCTCACTAGCAGGGGACATCATTCTGTCTCCTGATCACTAATAGTATGGAAAGAACTAACAGTGTCAGCCTAAACTGTTTTTATTCTTTACTAATCTAAACCCAAGCTGAAAAAATTAAAGAAAAAAAAAGAAATAAGACATGAAAAATAAATTTTACCATTTAATCACATTTATATTTTCATAAGAATTAATTACTATTTCTTCAGACCTTTCTGTGCCCAGGTTCTCTTCTGGGTACTCTAAATCCATCTATCTTGAGTTACCTGCTTCTTTCCTTCCATTTGATTTTCAAATGCAAAAATGCTCACTAAAAATTATGGTACACGGAGGAATGAGTAAGAACGACTAGTGAATCCATGCCAAGCAGCCTTGGCAGTAATTAACATATGACTAAATAGAAGGCTCTTAAGCCAGACGAAAGAATTCAAAGGGAGAAACAGACTGGAATATCAGAGAAAAGGGAAGCACTGAGGTCCCTAAGCCTCTTGTAAGTTCTGAATCATAGTGCAGAATCAGAAGAAGGACTGGCATCATGGTAGTGACATTGTAAAAACAACCTGCCTGGCAAAGAAGGAATGGGGGAAAACAAAAACCCTGGAAACTGATAGACCTTGGGCTTTAGAGCTTACATAAGAAATTCACAGGCTCTAAGATCAACAATCAATAAATGGAACCTCATGAAACTGAAAAGTTTCTGTAAAGCAAAAGATACTGTCATCAAAACAAATCGACAGCCTACAGACTGGGAAAGGATCATTACCAATCCTACTTCAGACAGAGGGCTAATATCCAGTATATATAAAGAACTCAAGAAGTTAAAAAGCAAGAAATCAAGTAATCCAATTTAAAAATGGGGTATGGAGCTAAAAAGAGAACTGTAGAGGATTATAGAATGGCAGAAAAACACTTAAAGAAATACTCAAAGTCCTTAGCTATCAGGGAGATGGAAATCAAAAGGACTCTGAGATTTCACCTTACATCCACCAAAATAACTAAGATCAAAACTCTAGTGACAATGCATTCTGGAGAGGTTGTGGAGAAAGAGGAACCCTCCTCCATTGCTGGTGGGAATGCAAACTTGTACAGCCACTCTGCAAATCAATTTGGCACTTTCTTAGACAATTAGGAATAGTGATTCCTCAAGACCCAGCTATATCACTCTTAGGCATATATCCAAAAGATGCTCAAGTGCACAACAAGGACATTTGCTCAACTATGTTCGTAGCTGCTTTATTTGTAATAGCCAGAACCTGGAAACAACCCAGGTGTCCCTCAGTTGAGGAATGGATACAGAAATTATGGTACTTTTACACAATGGAATACTACTCAGCAATTAAAAAGGAGGAAATCATGAAATTCGCAGGCAAATGGTGGGACCTGGAAATGATCATCCTGAGTGAGGTATCCCAAAAGCAGAAAGAAACATATGGTATATACTCACTTACATAGACCTATAGGATAGGAAGGTCAAGCTGAAATCTACACACCTAGGGAGGATATACAGGAAGGAGGACCCAGGTTGGCATGATCAATGCTCGTTTAGATGAACAAATGGGATGGACATTGAATGGAGGATAAAACAAGCAACAGGACAGGAGCATACCAAAGAGGGCCTCTGAAAGAATCAATATAGCAATATAGGAAAGCAGATATTAAGACTCATAAGCAAGCCTTCGGTAGAGGGCAGGAAATAATAATAAAAATAGGGGAAGTTAATAACACTTATGGAGAACAAGAGCTCCACAAAGACCAAACTGAGCAGGGCACAGGGATCTTATATGAGACAGTTTCTCCAACCAAGGACCATGCATGGATATAGCCTAGAACCCCCGTTCAGATGTGGCCCATGGTAGCTCAGTGTCCAACTGAAGACCCTAGTAAGGGGAACAGGGACTGTTGCTGACATGAACTCGATGGCTGGTTCTTTAACTCTCCCCCATACACTCCAGGGAGTAACAGCCTGGCTAGATCCCAGGGGTGGACATTGTAGCCAGCCATGAGGAGACAAGATGAACTGGGGTCAGATGGAAGGGGAGGAGGTCCTCCCCCATCAGTGGACTTGGAGAGGGCTTGGAGGAGATGAGGGAGGGCGGGGAGAGCAGGAGGGAAAGAAGGAGGGGGCTACGCCGGGAATGCAAAGTACCTAACCTCTGATTGATATAAAAATAAATAAATAAATAAATAAATAAATAAATAAATAAATAAATAAGGAAAAAAAAAAGAAATTCAAAGAGCCAGGGAATGTAGTCCTGAAGAGACAGGAAGCTCCATTTGTGCCGACTATAGAATGCCAAACCTAGCCACAGCCTTCAACGGTGGTGTCTAGCTGACCTGAAAGTTCCTACCAAAAGAAAGCCTAGGAGTAGCTTTTTACAAAGAAAGAAATGGTGTTTGATTGAGAGAGAAAACTGATACCGTATTTCCAGAAACACAGCATGAACTTTCATTTTTTCCCTCTTTAAGAAACACTTAAAGAAATGTTCAACATCATTAGTCATCAGGGAAATACAAATCAAAACAACCCTGAGATTTCACCTTACACCCATCAGAATGGCTAAGATCAAAAACTCAAGTGACGTCACATGCTGGAGAGGTTGTGGAGAAAGGGGAACCCTCTTCCACTGCTGGTGGGAATCTAAACTTGTACAGTCACTCTGGAAATCAATCTGGTGTTTCCTCAGACAGCTAGGAATAGCGCTTCCTCAAGATGCAGCTATTACCATTCCTAGGCATATATCCAAAAGAGGCTCAAGTACACAATAAGGACATTTGCTCAACCATGTTTGTAGCAGCTTTATTTGTAATAGCCAGAATCTGGAAACAAGCCAGATGCCCCTCAACTGAGGAATGAATACAGAAACTGTACATCTACACAATGGACTATTACTCAGCAATAAAAAAACAAGGAAATCATAAAATTTGCAGGTAAATGATGGTAACTGGAAAAGATCATCCTGAGTGAGCTCTCCCAGAAACAGAAAGACACACACAGGGTGTATACTCACTCCTATAGACATATAATATAGACTAAACTTACTAAAATCTGTACACCTAAAGAAACTAATCAAGAGGGAGGACTCTTTCTATAATGCTCAATCCCCATCCAGAAAAGCAAAGAAGATGGACATCAGAAGAAGGAGAAAACAGGGAACAAGTCAGGAGTCTGCCACAGAGGGCCTCTGAAAGGCTCTGCCCTACAGACTATCAAAGCAGATGTTGAGACTTATGGCCAACCTTTGAGGAAAGTGCAGGGAATCTTATGAAAGAAGTGAGAAATAGTAAGATCTGGAGAGGACAGGAACTCCACAAAGAAAGCAACAGAATCAAAAATATCGGAGCACATGGGTCTTTCCTGAGACTGAAATTCCGACCAAGTACCATGCATGGAGATAACCTAGAACCCCTGCATAGATGTAACGCATGGCAGTTCAGTGCCCAAGTTGGTTCCATAGTAATGGGAACAGGGACTGTCTCTTACATGAACTGATTGGCCTACTCTTTGAACACCTCCCCCTGATGGGGGATCAGCCTTACAAGGCCACTGAGGAAGACAATGCAACCACTCCTCATGAGGCATGATAGACTTTGATCAGAAGGAAGGAAAAGAAGACCTCTCATATCAGTGGACTTGGGGAGGGACATGCATAGAGAAGAGGGAGGAAGGTAAGAGTTGGGAGGGGAGGACAGAGGGAACTACAGGGGGGATACAAAGTGAATAAACTGTAATTAATAAAAATTTAAAAAAGAAATAGTGGAAAATGAATATTTAGTATACATATATAATATCGACAAAGATAAATCCTAACCTAAGATTGATGAGGGAAAGTGTTTGTGCATACTCTTTTTATGTGCATTAAGCATGGGCAAAATGCTACATAATATTTGTAAATGCCCTTATGTGTATATTAAAGTATTAAAAGGACTAGAGTCGCTTCTTTGTTATCCAACATTAATTTTCTTGCTGAAGTATCTGTAGTGAAGCAGTTGTCTATTCTGCCTCCAAATTGTGCATGGATAAAGGTAGAGCAGATAGAGCAGGGGCTAAGGGAATGAACAGCCAATACCTGGCCCAACCAAAGACCCACTCTCTCAGGGGTTGGGGGAGTGCCAACCCCTGAAACTCCCCTGACAAAAGAGCCTGTCAGAGTTATCCTTTGAGAAGCTCTACCCAAAGTGACTCAAACCACATGTTGAGACTCACAACCAAACATTGGACAGATGTGTAAGAAGTCTTGTGGGAAAGAGAGAAGAAAGAGAAAAGGACCTGGAGGTGACAGGAGCTCCACAAGAAGACCAACAGAGCCAACTAACCAGGACCCAGGGTGGCTCTGGAAGTCTGACGCACCAGCCAATAACCGTGCGTGGACTGGTAAAGGTGGGCAGCTCAGGCTTCATATGGTTCCGTTGGTAAAGGAAGCAAGGGCTGCATATGACACAGACTCTCTTGGCAGCTTCTTGATCACTTCCTCCTGGAGGAACAGACTCGCCAAGGAAGTTGGAACTAGGAGACAAGAAGGGCTGGGGCTACAGCAAGGCAAATTTTGCAAACTAAGTTGCTTGGAGCCAATCCATGGGAAGGAGGTAATTAGTCAAATTGTTTGTCAACCACCATTTCTTTAAACATCATTAGATAGATACTTTTCTTTTGAATATTTTCTTTTTTAATTTATTTATTTTTATATCAATCACAGGTAGGTACTTTGCATCCCAGGCGTAGCCTCCTCCCTCATTCCCTCCCACCCTCCCCAACCCTCCCTCATCTCCTCCCCCCCTCCAAGTCCACCAACAGGGGAGGACCTCCTCCCCTTCCATCCAACCTCAGCTCATCCTGTCTCCTCAGGGCTGGTTGCAATGTCCTCCCCTGGGATCTAGTCAGTCTGTTACTCCCCGGCTTGTGTGGGGGACGGTCAAAGAGTCAGCCATCAAGATCATGACTGAAACAGTCCCTGTTTCCCTCACTAGGGTCTTCAGTCCAACAACAAGCTATCATGGGCCCCATCTGAGCAGGGGTTCCAGGCCACATCCACACATGGTCCTTGATTGTAGAAACCATCTCATAAAAGACCCCTGTGCCCTGCTCAGTTTGGTCTTTGTGGAGCTCTTGTTCTCCATAAGTGTTATTAACTTCCCCTATTTTTATTATTATTTCCTGAGTCTTAATATATGCTTTC
>JAQQSO010002661.1:0-14189 GCA_028658305.1 Pachyuromys duprasi | reverse complement strand
GGACTGAAGACCCTAGTGAGGGAAACAGGGGTTGTTTCAGTCAAGATTTTGATGGCTGACTCTTTGACCCTCCCCCATACAAGCTGGGGAGTGACAGACTGGCTAGATCCCAGGGGAGGACATTGCAGCCAGCCCTGAGGAGACAGGATAAGCTGGGGTTGGATAGAAGGGGAGGAGGTCCTCCCCTGTTTGTGGACTTGGAGGGGGCGGGGAGGAGGGAGATGAGGGAGGGAGTGGGAGGGTAGGAGGGAATAAGGGAGGGGGCTATGCCTGGGATTCAAAGTACCTAACCTGTGATTGATATAATAATAAATACATTAAAAAAATAATAAAAAACAAAAAACAATTAACTTAAATTGTATTGACCAGTAGGTCCTTTGGGCATGATCAGCAGGAGAGGGTGATGCATAAAGAAGGTAAGAACAGGCTGTGTGTATGAAGAAAGCACAATGATATCTGTATAGTATATTGTAACGTCTATTATGTGTAAGTGCAACAATAAGAACCATTTTGTATGATAAGGAAATATTAAAAATAAAACTACCTTAACTATTTAATATGTCTTACCTGGAAAATAACTAGTAACATTTTTTTATATATCATTTCACAGAATATAAAGAAATAGTTAAGCTATTTGGTATCCCTGGAATTTACAAGTTCCAGACTGTCAAGTAGTGAGTTATTACTACTTCCACTATTGCAGTAATTTGGCAAATATTCAAAGACGTTCTCACAAGTAGTCAACTAATACTGTTTTATGTCAGGGTCCAAGAAACTCTAGGCCTCCTAGGGAGGATGGTATGGAGTCAAAACAAAGGGAAGTTCATATTTAAAGAAGTCAACTATACATCTATTGGTAGATCACTCTGGATTCTCCAGGAAGACATCCTAGATCTATAGAGAGATGTATAGGAGGGTGTGGTGTTTTGAATGAGAATGGCCCCTAAAGGCTCCTATAGTTGCATGCTTGACCCCCAGTTAATGAAACTGTTTTCAGGAAAGATTAGAAGGTTTGGCCTTGAAGTAGGTGTGGCCTTGTTGGAGGAGGTGGTCACTAGGGATGGGATGTGGGGTTTCAAACACTCATTCCAGGAGTGTCTGTTTGCTCCTAACCTGCCCTTCAGATATGAGCTTTCAGCTACTCCCCCAGTGCAATACCTTCTTACCTGCCTGCCACTTTGTTCCCTACCATGAAGTTTATGAACTCACCTTTTGAAACTGTAAGCAAGCCTCCAATTAAAGACTTCATTTTGTAAGTTGTCTTGGTTATGGTGTTTCATCACAACATTAGAAAAGTAACTATGTCATAGGGGATTTATTTTATTTTTTATTGATAGGTAATAACTGTGCAAATGATTGGATCCATGAACATTCTAACATTAATGAATGCAATCTTTATTACTCACATGCCTCTAGTATCCACTGCTTTTGAGTCACGTCAAAGTTTTTTAGCTCCCACATATGACAGTAAGCCTCCAGCGCTTGTCTTTCTGTGTCTGAGTTATTTCAGTTACTATAATGCCCTCTAGTTCCATCCACTTGTGCCAGAGATGACAGGATTCCACTCTTCCTGGTAGCTGAATACTCTCTTGGGACTACCTTGTTCCTTGGGGCAAGACTGATCTTCAATGTCAGGATATCTCCAGCCAGCAACCGGCAACCAGCAACCGGAGCAGCAGGGCGGCAGCAGCCACAGCCTCTCTTGGGGCTCTGACATTAATAGCCCCTCTCATAAACTAGCATCAGCTGACAAAATCACACCCCTGCCGCAGCCCAAGGCATATCATAGTTAGCTTCTGTGGACAATCTGAAGCAGCCCCATATCCCATACCTGGGATTAAAACAAAAACATTTTCACATAACATTTCTCTGTTTTTAAAGAAACCAAAATTCCCACAGAAAAAAACTAAAAAAAAACCCATTTTTTAAATTTTTTTAAGAACTTCCTTACTATATACTGTTCTCTAGTGTATTAGAACTTTTTAGCATGTGCCTTGCCTTGCCTTACCTCTCCTCCTCCATTCTCTCTCCCTTTCCTCCTTTTTTTTCTTTTTCCTTCTTCCCTTCCTTATCCTTCTTTCTTCTCCACTTTCTCAATTCATTTATTTACATACAGTACTTACACACACACACACACACACACACAATGTACCACCACACTCAGAGATCTCCATGGTGTGAAGGTGCTTTGCAGGACCAATTTCTTCCCTGGAGCTGTCTTTCAGGTCACTTACTTAAACTTATACAAGTTCCCTCTTGAGCTGAATTATTAATGAATGAAGAGTTCATAGTTCTGTAGTCTGAATATGGCTTTTAATATTTGATATACATTCCCAGAGCTTTGATCCAAGATCAAAATCATACATTAATGTATATGGGGGTGGATCAAAAGCACCTGGATTTGAAAATGATAAATACATCAAGGGGTAAATCTCTTAACTAGCCCAACTTTAAAATCTCACATTGTAAAAACAACTATCAAAAGATCACATTATGCCTCATAAATACATAATTACTGTCATTTAACATAAATTATAAAAATGTAGAAGGCACAAAAATCAGTAGAGTAAATGTAAGACCTTGCTGGCATCTCCCCACTTCTGAAGGTCGCCAAAGCATTAATTTCATCTTCATGAGCTTTGTTTTACTCTTATCCTAAAATTTTTCCTTCCGTAATTTGCTTCCTTTTTAGTCATTTGTAACTATTTCTCAAAAGCAACTTCAGAGAGTTGTGTGAATTATATCCGAGCATCGTCCATGGAGTTTGCATTTCTCTTCTACTGTCTTCCAGGCAGCTCGAGATGCAGGGGCCTCCAAAGACAAACGGTCAGCCTTACCAATTTTATTTTCACCACCTGTTATCAAGACTCTCATCTTATTGAATGTGGCAACCCACTGGTGAAATACCTTCTCCCATTAGCATATGCTGTGTGCCTCTTTATCTAAGGATGCTCTTCATTCTTAATACATATTTCTCTTCAAGCTTCCCACACAAACACACTAAAAGGCACTATAGTTCTCTCACTGAGTAAACCATGTGCCATATGCATTTCCAACCAGGACTTTTTTTTAGATGTTTCTCACTTGCAAATAATTCCCATTTACACTACAGCATGTCTCGGTTCTTCCATTTCACACTGTGGGGTTGGCTTCAGGGAGACTTGCTTAGATTTGGAACACACATCCTCAAATGCGACCATGTCTACCCTCATTCCCACGGAAACGACTGCCACTGGGGGGAGCCTCGGCTCTGCCTGTCCCACCCCCATTCCAGTGACATGCATTTATCTTTTTGATACTGCAGTAAAACTGTTGGACCCAACATGGGAAATGCAGCTGTGACATTCAGGGTGACCATGCATGCCGTTCAAGCACACCATGTTGACAGAGAGACAACACTCAGCAGCTTAAGAAGACCAAGGAAACATCAAGACAGGCACACACCATATCATCTCACAGCATTATCCCAATACTGAACTTCCAGTGTAGAAAACTGTCAGATCTCAGAAAGGCTGTTCACTATAGAAGCCCCACATTGTACACAAGAAATGCACATATGCATTGTCACAGTGTATGTGTGGGTCAGAGGACAACTTGCTGGAGTTGGTTTTCTCCTTCCACCTAGAGATCGAACTCAGCTCCTCAGGCTTTATGGCAAGCACCTTTACTCACCAAGACATCTCACCAGCCCCAAGACACAATCTTTTCAACAGCGCTCTCAGTCTCTCTTTTTGTCCAGGCCCTGAAGGCATTGGCTTCAAACCTTTCTCTCCAACCTTGCTCTGAGTAAGCTGTTCTTAGGTTATTACAGTCTCTGAAGGATAACTCAGAGGAAAGTCTATCCTGTAGGAGTCTCCTTCCTCTTTTGGAAAATGGGAAGCAATGGCTGTGAGAATTTAAAGAATGCCAGATGGATAGTAATGTGCTCAGAACTTGCAGCATCCAGTTCAGTTTCTTTGCCTAGTAGTTTCTCCCTGGTTCCCATCACCCGAGAAGCAGGGATGAGAATAGAAGTGCAAATAGTCTGCATTGATAAGGTCAGGAAGGTAAGTGAGATAGATGAAGAGGAATCTGGAGAACTTCTATGGCTGTTCCTGTTGGCCACAGAGTTAGGCTGTAAAGTGAGAGATAAGCTATAGAGTTGAGTCCAGCTACAGAGGTAACAGGGCTTGATGGAGTCCAGAAGAACAAATGGGTAAGCATATAAAAGACAGGTCTATATGGGCTAACAGCAACTCCCAACAGGCCACAGCAACAGCAGGGACCAACCCAAGGAGAAGCCTCTCTGCCTGTCAGTCTTTGATGTATGTATACACTGGGCAATCAGACGAACAGGGGAGGGGCAATCACCACTATATTGTTGTACTCAGTGTCATCCACTCTATGTGGCTTAGGGGAGGGAGCTGCATCCTCTCCTTGGTCTGGTGTATTCCTAAGTTATCGGGCCTGGTTTCCTTGACACAATATACTCATGTGCTTCTAAGGTCCCAATTTACCCTGATAAATTTATAGCCCCTTTCTGCTCCCAGGAACAAGTCATTCATCAGTCTATGCTGCACAGGTAGACAGATGTTGCCCATCATCTGTCTAGCAAGGTGAAGAATCGTCTTCCATCCTCAAAGTGCTGCAGAATGCTCTTTGTAAAACAGGGTCTCTCAAGGCAAGGCACATTCTGAAAATCCCTTTATTACATATTAATTAAGAGCACTGCAAAGACAGAGATTAACAGGAACATCAAGTGAGATTATTAGGATGCACTTTTACTACTAACGAATGAATAGAATATTCCCAGCTAAAGTTAGTACCTGCAATTGCTCTAATCTTTAAATCTTTTTCTTAGTTTTCATGTAAGGTCAATTTCTGTCCCAGGATCATTTATCATTGTCCTCATGCTTCAGTAGGCTGGGTACCTTCTCAGTACTTCCATGTTTCTTATGACCTTGATGGTTTTGTGGAGTGCTGATTCGGTCATTTGTAAAACATTGTGCAGCGTAGGTTTGACTGACATTTACCTCAAGGTTATATGGGAGTTATGAATTCTTGGGTAAAGACTGTAGTGCTTAAATGACTTTGTCAGCATATCCTATCTAGGGTAAACGATGTCACATGACTTAGCACTGCTATTGTTCCTAAGGAGCTGGCTGAAATGGGGTTTGTCACTTGTCATCACTGTGAACTTAATCATTTGTCTTTTTTTTTTTTTAGTTTTCACTATTCTGAAAGCAAGTTACTATGCAAGGCCCTTACCCAAGACACAAAGAGTTATGTTCATTCCATGCTCCATTTCCATGAGGCCAAAGCATCAGCATAAATTATTTGACCATTTTCTGCCAGAGTACATCTTGGTCTGGGCTTATGTAAAAATTTATTGATATCACTGTGTGTTCATGGATATTTATTTATATTTATAGCCCAATTGTCTTAGTTAGGGTTTCTATTGTTGTGATGAAACACTGTAACCAAAGCAAGTCAGGGACAAAGGGGTTTATTTGGTTTACAGTTCCACATCACAGTTCATCATTGAAGGAAGTCAGGGCAAGAACTCAAACAGGGCAAGACAGGAGACAGGAGCTAATGCAGAGGCCATGGAGGACCTACTGACCTTCTCCCCATGGCCTGCTCAGCCTGCATTCTTGTAGAACCAGCAGCCTTTTGAAGGTGAAGGGCTAGGCCCTCCCTCACCAACCACTAATTAAGAAAATGCTCTACAGGCTGGCTCACAGACTGATCTGATAGAGGCATTGTCTCAGTTGAGGTCTCCTCCTCTCTGATGATTCTACCTTGTGTCAAGTTCCTATAAACTTGCCAGCACATGGATGACCTATTTTGGCGGTCCTACCAGCACATGTTGTCGGGGGCTGTTGGCCCCTCTGCTCCTTTGGCTTTTATTTTGTTCCTGCTGTTTACTGATATGCTTTGGGAATGTATTTTACCTGGCTGCAGATGCACTCAGCTCTGTGTCCTATTCTTACAGATCTTTCTTAATTTCTTCTGTATTTTTGGTTTAGTCCTATTGTTCCCAGTCAGTACAGGCACTATAAAATACTGAATTTTCTGTCATGGAGGCATTCATTTGGCATCAAGAAATATTACTGAGGAGCGAGACATAAAGAAATCCACAAGTAGTAGCAGTTTGGTATGTTCAGAATGGACCATAGGCCAGCCACATCTGAGACTTTCCATCATGGAACTGTTAAATATTTTGTGTCTGTCTTGTTATTCCAGAGCTTTCACCTCTCTCAAATAAAAAATATTTGATGTCATTGCTATTTCTATATGCATACGATATGTACAGAAAAGAAAACCTTATTTTTTAAAAAAAATCTAGAAGAAACATTTAAAGATAAACATTACTTTGGGGCATAGTTTTCTCTCTGTTAACTTTATTATATATTATAAATATAATGTTAAAATGTTACAGGATCATGGGAAAATATCTGAAGTCTGGGACATTTCTATATGAAGGTTATTTTTGAATGGAAATATGAACACATATTCACTTTTCTGCCCATATTGGACCTTCATATTCAGGTTTCTTACTACTTTAACTGATAGTGATACTAAACAAAAGAAGAACCTGAAGTGTAAAGTTCTGTTATCCTGTCTGTGAGCTGAACATGTAGCAAAAAGCAAAACTGAGAATTGCCACATGAGATGCTTCTTAAACCGCAGAGGAACTGTGATTAGATTGTGTGTATATATGGGTGTATGTCTGTGTTTGTATGGTATGTATACATGTTTGTGCACGTTGTATGTATGTAGAATGTGTTATGTGTGTATGTGATGTGTGTATGATGTGTATGCATGCGTATGTGTTTGTGATGTGTTTGCATATGGTGTGTATGTGTATGTGGTGTGTGGGTGTGTGCACACAGCAGGGTTTTTATCATATGTCTTCAATTTTGTGAAAAATTTTATAAACATAAAATTTCTCATAATCTTAATTTTTTGGTTTTTTTCCAACAAATTTTAAAATATATTCAAACTCTGACTCATACCCTCTAACATGTTGGCTTTCTATGTGGATTTCTCAAGCTTCAAAAACTAAGCATATTAAGAATTAGACTAATAACATTATTAAAGGTAATAGTCAAAAGGAGACTTGAATGAAGATTTTTCTATCAGAGGAAAGTAACTGCTTTGACTCTCCTTGTTCCTCCCTAAACGACATGTTTCTTTTCATCCAGTTTTGACCCCTTCCACAGTGAGCAGTGTTCTGTCTTTGAAGGTCCTGTGAGCTGAAGGAAAGCCAGGTGTCCCTGTGGGTTCTGGTCTTCCCCACACACCATTCTGCAGAGAACGTGAACTACCAACATTCCCACAGGCTGACAGCCAGGCTCCCTTTCTTTCCCTTTCCTAATTTAAGCACTCATTCTCTTCTTTACTCGGTTCCAGAACATTCTTTCTTTTATGGTTCTTTTTCATAAGGGTGCAAAGACTGATTTCCTTAAGACAAATCCAGAGCCACATATATGATTCCCAGAGACACAGTGTGAGAATTGCTGTGATGGAGACAGCATCAAAAAGTCAGCCTAGTGAGTGAGATGAAGAGATGGAGACACAGAGACATGGGAATAGTGAGATTTACTGTATTGCCAGCCAAGCATAGAGGTTGCTCAACTGTGTTGTGAGCATTTACAGTGTAAGAGCCTGGGCCCTAGGATCCCCAATATACAAGGCTCTTTTTCTAAGCTAATTAAAGACAGGCACAGCAAATGGAAGAAGAACAATTACTCAGTGTGGACATAAGAGGAGCACACACTGGTCTAGTGCTTCAAAGTCCACTTCTGAGGAAATGGCACCAGGCTTAGATTTCAATAGAAAGTGAAAACAATGTCATTCACGGTTGGCTCAGATATTGGAGTGAATCTAACCAAGGAAATGCAAGACATATATAATAAAATCATTTAGACACAAATAAGAGAAATTTAAGAACATACTAGAATGGAAAGACCACCCATGCTCATGGATTGGCAGGATTGATACAGTGAAAAGGACCACCCTACCAAAGCAATCTACCGATTCAGTGCAATTCCCACCAAAATTCCAGCACAATTCTTTAGAGAATCTTCAATTTAATATGGGAATATAAAAGACCCAGTACAAGTAATAATCCCACACAACAACAATATAAACAACAACAAACCACTACAGATTTCACCAACCCAAATCTTAAGTGATACTGCTGAGTTGTTAGTCATAAAACAACATGATATTAATATAAAAGCAGACTCATTGATCAATGTGATGAAATTGAGAACATGTGTACTCTAACAGCCACCTGATTTTTAACAAAGAAACCAACAATATATACTGGGGAAGAAACAGTAATATCTTTAACAAATGGTGCTAGTCCAACTGCATGGCTCTCTGTACAAGAATGAAACTTGCTTCTTATTGCCTACCCTGTAAAAAGCTCAACTCCTCATGAGTCAAGAACATCAAGAAAGCCTGCTGCTTTGAAGCTGATAAAGGAAAAAGTAGGGAATAGGCTTGAACTCACTGGCATTTTCTGAACCAGACCCCAATAGTCCAGGCATTTAGGCTAACAATTATTAAATGAGACCTCAAGAAGCTAAAAAGTTTCTATACAGCAAAGAACACCACCAATCAAGTGAAGAGACAGCCTACAGAGTGGGAAAAATCTTTACCAACTATACCTCTGACAGAATAATAGTATCTAAAATATACAAAGAACTAAAATGAAACATTGAGGGGCCAGTAACAATGCTATTGTAAAATGGGACATGGAACTAAACAGCATTCTCAATAGGTAAAATGCAAATTACTAAGAAATACTTTCTTAAATGTTCAACATTCTTTGCCATCAAGGAAAAACAAATTAAAACTACTCTGGGATTCCATATGACCACAGTTAGAATAGCCAAGATTAAAAAAAAAAAGATGATAAATAGTAGCATGGATGTGGGGAGAAAAGAAAACCTATTCACTGCAGGTCAGAGTGTAAGCTGGCACAGTATCTATGAAAGTCATTGTGGAGTTTT
Source organism: Pachyuromys duprasi (assembly GCA_028658305.1). Classification (NCBI taxonomy): domain Eukaryota; kingdom Metazoa; phylum Chordata; class Mammalia; order Rodentia; family Muridae; genus Pachyuromys; species Pachyuromys duprasi. The sequence continues at coordinate 5,184 of JAQQSO010002661.1, read as the reverse complement.
CTCAGTAAACTGATAGTCTATCAGCTACGTGAGGCACTATTACTGTGCCGAGCATACACCCAAAGACATCCTATCTGTTCATTCTTGTGCATCACTGCTTTATTAACAATCACCAGGAAATAGAAACAGCTTAGTTGTCCAGCTAATAAAATGTGGCATATTTATACAGTAGAATATTATTCAGTTATTAAGAAAAATGAAAATTTGAAATGTGCAGGTAAATGGATTGAGTTTCAGACAATCATTTTAAGTGAAGTACATCAAGCCCAGAAAGAGAAGTGTCACATGTTTTCTCTCTCAACTGTGGATGTTAGCTTTGAATCTTTGATCACCTATTTCGTTTAGAATACACAAAGAGTTCTGGAAATTAGTTAATAGTCTCAGGGGTGGAATTTAAGTGATGAAAGTTAGAACACACTAATATGAAAGGTTAAAAGGGAAAAATGGAGCAAGACGGGATAAATTGGAGTGAGAAGGGGAGGGCAGGGTAGAGAAGAGAATATAGGAGATATAGCTTACATTAAAGATCCTTAAAACAAGTCATGGAAACACACAAATGGAGGGGGAGCTCAAACAGGACAAAGAATGGAGTTCATCTATAATGCAACAATGTCCATTAAATAACATAGGATAAAAACAACAAAAACAGCCCAGTGGCAGGAATAGGTTACTTCTTTTGACTTTGTTTTAGTTGGTGAGATCTCATAGACCCACAAATATTACACACTACTGCTGATGCTCTTGATTACCCTCCAGAACTTGGTGGTAAGCCTCTATTGCTATATTTTTGAGTCATAGAACATAGATGAATCAAGCTTTATCTCTATTGGCTAGCTTTCATAGTTCTGTAGGGTGTTATGTACATTACTAAAGAAGGAAAGGAATCATTAATCATACCCAGCTATGAAGTATGAAGGCTCTCTTCTCTTTCCATACCGCCCATTAAATCTTCAAACACATTATTGGTTCTTTCAGTAAAACAAGCAAATTTACAGGATAAATTATTTCACAAAAATTAATGTCTTATTGTAAGAAGTACACAAGGAAACAATTTAAAATGTAATCTTCGTCCCACAAAATAAAGACCTGATTTCAAATAAGCTTAGAAGGAAAAAAGATGGGACTAGAGAGATGTCTTAGTGGTTAAAAGCACTGGCTGCTCTTCCAGAGAACCTGGGTTCAATTCCCAGCACCCACACGACAACTCACAGAGGTCTGTTAATTCAGGCAAAACACCAATGCACATAAAATCCAAATAAATCATTAAAAAAAGAAATACTGAGAAGAGAACAAGTGAGTATTTACTTAAAATATACTTTCAGTTAAAATAGAATTACATCGCTTTCTTCTTTCCTTCCTCCAGCCCCTTGAAGCAGAGGAGGACCTCCCCTATCAGTGGACTCAGAAGGGGGTAGGGAGGAGATGAAGGAGGGAGAGGGAATTGGGAGGAAAAGAGGAAGGGGGCTATGGCTTGGATACAAGTGAATGACCTGTGATTAAAATTACAAAAAAGAAAAAGAAAACTATCTCTGGGAGAAGCTAATTGTTCTCCCAGAAGTCCTTAGCTGCCTGAAGTTCTTTGCTTAGGGCTGGGACTCCAGGAAAATTTCTCCCTTTTATGTTAAGGTGTCCATTAATATTAATGGACAGTCTTGATTTTGCAGCCACTTCTGGGAGAAATGTTCCACAGCTGAGTTTCTGGTGTTCTAGCTCTTAGAGTCCACCCTTTCTTCCTTGATGTTCCCTGAGCCATAGATGCAGAGATATGATGTAGGTATAACAATTGGGGCTGAGATTGCCTATGACCTGTTCACCTCTAGATTATATCCAAGCGTGGTTTTTCTGTGGTGGTTACCATTGGCTGTAAAGAGAGACTTTTTGAGGAGGGTTTATGACTACACTTATCTGTGGGTATAAGGACAAACCTTAGAATGTAGTAAGGGATTATTCTGGTGTAGCAAAGTGGCAGAAGTAGGTTCTTTTCTAAGGTACATGACCTCACTAGCCCTAGGAGGTTGGCTAAAGTTCCAGCCATAGAAGTAGGAGCTTTTTTTTTTTTCTTTGAGTAGGCCTTAAGTCCAATTAGACAGCTGCTGGTAGCAGCTACCAACCTGTGAGTGTCAATTCATTGCACATTTCTACATGTTTTACCATGCTGGTAATTTCTGTGCTTCATAGATGTTACAGCTTTTTAGGACTGTTTAATTGTTCCCCTCACTTAGCAGCTCACATCTTATTTTCTGGAACTGTGGAAGCCGGAGTCTCAGCCCCTGAGAAGCACACATGAACTACATTGACAATCTATATAGTTTTTGGACATCGCTTGGCCTGCTTTGACCACCCATGCTAAAGGTTTCTTGAGCCTAGTACTGAGGTGTTTGTTAGTTTTTGGTTTTTGTAGGGAACATTGACAGACTAAGTGGTTTAATTTTCTTTAAGACGCACACGAATACTATATAATTTACCTGAATGTAAAGTAATAGTATTATTTGATGCTTTATCAAACAACCTTGGTATTACTTGTTCCTTGTCTCTCCTTTGTCTTGTGTGAAGACATTTTTTAAAAGTCATACAGTTATGAGCATTGTTGTTAAGTTAATTTAACTTCCTTCTGCATAATGTTAATAGAACAGAAAATTAATGTCGGTGGTGAAATGACAGACCTTGAGTGCAACAGCTACTGCTTTATAGTGATAAATTAGAAGCAAATACAACTTCTCAATGATAAAAGCCTATCAACGCTAATTCAAAATTCACTTCATGTGTTAAACAAGATCCATGGCCATAGTTTTACTTGTTGATAGTCTTACTAAATGGCTAGAGTTATGTCTTTTTGAGGTCTTCCCCTGTTTAGTCAATGGTTCCCCCAAATCATGAAGGTGTTCAGAGTTAAAGCAGTATATGCTGTTTCTTAAATACTCACAAATACAGACTTGGGCAGTATGACTATAACAAAATGAAGAAGTTTTGAAGTTATAACAAATGGAAGTTTTGAATTTGGCGTGTTTTGTTTTTTTTTTTGAGGGAGAAAGATAGGTGGTTGGGCACAATGGACACAAGTGCTGGGCTCTGAATGCCTGTGTTTCACTAAGCTTCATATGTTGACATTCTGATTTCCAGATCACTTATTAGACAGTGGAATGGCTGGAAATAATTAGACAGGGGATTAGTCTCATTTTAAAAGATCTGGGATAAATCCGTTGCCCCCTTCTACTACATAGAATATAATGGAATGCCTTATGTGCCGGGAAGCCAGCCATCACCTGCCGCTCAACTCATTTGGTATAGTGTCTTGGGCAGACTAACAGAGGGTAGACTAGATGGACTAAATTTGTTCTTTATTCCATATGGATTGTACGCATGGGGGCACACTCCTCAGTACCAATAACTACTCACTCTATCAGTAAGAGGCATGTAAAATGAGAACAGTAGCATGATACTACTTATGTTGAACTATACTTGTAAGAATAAGTGCTTTCCCCAATTCCCCTGTAACACTGAGTGCATTTTCCTCCACATCAGCATATGTCCTTAACCTTTTTCAATGTTTATCAGACCCACATTTGTCCCCAGGATGAGACATCTGGCTGAGCCAGTGAAGAGCAATGGCTTTAGGGCCTCAAGGATAGAAAAATGGTGGCTTCTGATGCTCTTGGCAGTAGAGCAAGATGTTAGAACCCTTCTTGAGCTAGCTCCCCAAAAAAACCCTGTTCTATACTAGCTTGTTGTGCAGAATACATATCTTCTGTTTCAAATTGTATGTTTGCATGGCACTGAATTCTATGGAGTGGATTTCTCAAGTCTTTCCTAAAGGCTTTTTGTTTGTAGCCTCCCTCACTTGGTTCTTCCTATTCCTCTACCACACCTCAGGGACAGTTGTTATTTGGACTCTATGTTTGTTATAATTCCAAGGTCCAAAATAGTGGGTGCACTGGGTCTTTGGCTTCTGTTGCATTGCAGACTTTCCACAGCATCCTCCATTCCCTCAGACACACACCAACTTCAACTCCATCCTGTCATGGAAATGCATGACGTGAAGTATCCCTAACCTACCATCATTATTTACATCCCATCTCTGCCAATTTGGGACAGTGGCTGCATTCTGACAACTCCTACCTTAGATGACTTCCCCCTGCCCCACCCGTGGCTATCACACTCTAGTTTTCTGGTAACATTCACTCTCCATCTACAAGTATTCTAAAGTCTTCCTGAGTTTATACCCCTGAGGACTGCCATAGTTTCCACTCACACCTCTATAAAGAGTATTATCCACCAAGGAAGCACCAATGTCCTCTCCCTCTTGTCTAGAATCACCAGAGAACTCACCAGCAAAACTAAAACAAACCAGCAGATAAAAGCAATACACCAAGATAGTGTGGATCATTGAGAAATGTATCAGACCAATGTGTACAAGATGCATAGGGAAGGATCTTTACTGAATTAGCACTGGCAATGGGATGAGGAAGCACGCCATTTACTGGGTCATGCCCCAGTAAAGACAGCCATTTCTCCTCAACGGGTGATATGTGATGATGGGCTAATGAATATGAGGTTGTAGGTTATATCAGGTAGCAGCTTTGGGCCTGGGCTGCATTAGAAGATCCCAAGGTGATGCCTAACAGTGAAGGTGCTATTCTCTAACTTGGCTTTGACAGACTTTTGAGGGGAATACCTCAGAACAGAGTTAATCTGGATAAAGAGAACAGCTGTGACTAAGCTGCTTTAATTTGGACTCAAGCTGGGAGTATATGGGTTGCTTTGAACACCAAGCATATGGCAAAACAATGAAGAAAACCTACTGATTAATTTTTACACGGTTAAACTGGATTTTACTCAGGACATTAAGGAATGTCTTTACGAGCCGCTGGATGTACTGGTGTTCTAAAAATATTCCTACAGTTAAACTGTATTACAGAAGGCATCTACTTCAATTCCAGTCAAGTTTTCAAACAATGAGGCCAAAGCTAATGCTTGAATACCAGAGTTTCCTGCTCTCCAAGAATCCCAGTCATAATTAGGAATAGTGATTCCTCAAGACCCAGCTATACCACTCTTAGGCATATATCCAAAAGATGCTCAAGTACACAACAAGGACATTTGCTCAACCATGTTCGTGGCTGCTTTCTTTGTAATAGCCAGAACCTGGAAAAAACCCAGATGTCCCTCAGTTGAGGAATGGATACA
>JAQQSO010002660.1:0-14189 GCA_028658305.1 Pachyuromys duprasi | reverse complement strand
TTCATAGATGCCAGACGACCAGTTCGTCAGTCCCCTGGGGCTGGCCTCAGAGATGCCTGTTTACGGATCCCGACACTCATATTATAGTGACCCCCAATTACAAAATTATTTTGTTGCTATTTTATAACTGCAGTTTTGCTGCTGTTATAAATATTAACTTAAATATCTGATGAACAGGACATCCACTGTGTGACCCACAAGTTGAGAACCACTGGTTTAGAGGTGAACAGTGCTTTCAGCTCTTGCAGAGGACCTAGGTTCTAATCCCAGCTCACAGGTGGTGGCTCACAATCACCCATAACTCCAGAAGCTCTGAGGCTGCCTTTGGATCTCCTAAGGCACTAGCAAACATGCTGTGCACATAGACACACACAGGAGGAACACTCACACACATAAACCTTGTGTGCGGTTGCCATGCTGATTCTGTGGCTATACCTGGGAAGTATGACCTGAAATAAGATATGAGGATCCTTCCAGTGTTGGTATAATGTTCTTTTGGAATATATACAATTTACCCTTGTTCATTCAAATGCTGATTTTTCTCCTCATTGTGTGGTTTCAATCTGGACATTGCATTGTGACACTTACTCTAAGCATCACCTGTCTCAAGTTTGTGTAAACATGCCACCATTTGTTCTCTCAAACGCCAATTAAAACAACCAGCCACAGTGTTGAGCAATGGAGAAGATAGGGTGGGCATCCTGGTCCAGAGGGGGAGGAGAGGAAGGAAGAGGAGGACAGGAAGGACTGGGAGGCAGAGGAGGAGAAGTGGCAGAAGAGAAGCTGGGAGAGCAGAGGCTGGAGGAGAGGTCTTGGAACCACGTGGAGAAATGAACCGGACCTAAGATATCACTAAAAGCAAATATTGAAAGGATCTAGCTTGAGAACAACCAAGAAAACTGGGAGGGCTGGAGAGATGGCTCAGAGGTTAAGAGCACTGACTGCTTTTCCAGAGGTTCTGAGTTCAATTCCCAGCAACCACATGGTGGCTTTGAACCATCTACAATGAGATCTGGTGCCCTCTTCTGGTGTGTTAATGCAGACAGAACATTGTATATACAATAAATAAATAAATTTAAAAAAAAAAAAAAGAAAACTGGGAAAACTGGGAACTTTCCAGTAATTGCCAAGTGCAGAGTACACACTCTTCACTCTGTTCCTCCCCTCTGCATCCTGGGACTCAAACCTCACAGATAGTTGCTGGAAAAACCCCAAGAACATAAAATCAGACAGTCCTTAGAACATCTGAAAAGACAGTTGCTGGAAAAGCCCCAAGGACACAGGTGGGGGCAGGCAGTCCTTGGAGAAACTGCAAAGTGTTTGGTTTGACCCTGACCACACTGGCCAGGGACCCTACTGGAATGTCCCAAGCACATAGCCAGACCACAAAATATCCACCATAACAAATTGCCCTGTTGCTATTTCCAAAGTTGCCTATAAAAACCCAAAGCTTTTGTTCCTTGGGGTCGCCTCTCCTTGGGGTACAGGAGACCACAACATGTTGGCATCAATAAACCTCTTGCTGTTTGCCTAGATCCCAATCTCCATGACTCACTCTGGGGCTTTACCTGGTAGCGTAGGAGTCCCATGAGTCTTACAGTATAATGGGTGAATCTGAATGGTATGAAACTATGCGGACTTGAAGGTTTAGGATGGAGTAACTATTGCCCAGCATTGTGTTCTAGGTTAATTAAATAAATCCTAGTCTCTGTGTGGTGTTTTGGTTATACAGCTGTTTAGGATTAACTGCAGCTTTACTAAAAGATGTATCAATAGTAAGTACTAACCACCAAATACAACATTCCAGCAATGATCTTGTTTGGTTGTTGTTGCTGTTCTGAGACAGGGTCTCACTGTGTAGTCCTGGCTGGCCTGGAAGTCACTGTGTAGACCAGGCTGACCTCAAACTCACAGAGATCCACCTGCCTCTGTCTCCTCATTGCTAGGACTAAAGCTGTGTGCCACCATGCTCCAGGACAATCCCAGTGCTCAGGATTGCTTTACTGTCTAGGGTCTTTGTGCTACATATGAATTTTTATTTTTCCCTTGTATCCTTGAAGAACAGCACTGAAATTCTGATCGGTTGCTTTAGATCTGTAGATTGCTTTTGGTGGAACTGCCATTCCTAATTGTAATTCTCTCAGTCTGTGAGTGAGCACGGCAGGTCTTCCCATTCTCTAGTGTCCTCCTCGGCTGCTTGCTTCAGTGTGTTAAAGTTTTCTTAGCAGAATTTCCATGTTGTGCAGAAATAAATTTAAAGGGGACGGGGTTTTTCTCTCCTGGCTATTCCCTGTCTATAAATGAGACAGAGACCTCTTAGATTTATTTAAGAAGCTTTAGAGCACCAGAGCTGGGCAGATATTAACTGTCTGTGCCATCTGTGCCACTTTACCATTTTCCAGCCTTGTGCCCAATGTGAGCCCTGCAAGGGCCGTTTCTGCTGTGGCTGTCTGGCTTCAGGGGGGATTCTCTTGACCATGTGCTCACGGTCCATCCTGCTCCATGGAGTACCCCTTCCCACTAACCTTCTCTCTCCTTCCTAGAGTTGGGGGGTTGGTGGAAAGGAAGGAGAGGCTTAAATACCCCAATACAGTAAGTTTTAAAATGAGCGCTACAGCACCAGGATTCCCAGAGCCAGGGAGGGAGAGGGAGTGTGAGGCAGAACACAGATCCAACAGGACCAGATCAGAGCTGAGACCCTGTGGATCCCTCCTCTCTGTGGATCCTGCAATCTGGGGTTAGATGTGAGAGATGGGAAAGAAGGAGAGAACCTCCAGGGAGGTGCCTCAAAGGAGGCATGAGCTCAGGACTGAAGTTCATCTCCTCAGCCCACAGTCTCCTGAGAAAAGGGGCCTTGTGGTGTCTGGTGGGGACAAGAAAAACAAACAAACAAACAAAAACACCTCCTACTGCTGTCACACTTGAGCATCCCAAAGGACAATGACACAGGCACCACTCACAGGAACAAGAACAGGCCTAGTCCTCCACACAAACTAACACACAAGAAATAAACAAGGAAGACAACTTGAAGAGCCCAGCCAGGACCACAGCCCTGGGGCCCACCATCCTGGGACAGTAAAAGGCTCTGGCCATCCCTGTGTCTTGTGATCACAGATCTCAGTATGTGGTTCACTGGGACGAAGGGAACAGAGCCAGGAGATAACAGAGCTGAGGAGTGACCAATCACAGATGGCGATGGACTGAGCTCCACCTGGACACAGCCCTGTCCACACTCAGCTCCCACAGCTTCATCCTGTCCCATGAGATACAACAGCACAATGACACAGATTCTGGAAGGTTCTCCATCTGCCATTTATTTTCTCCACAAAACTCTAAGTATTCTCAATTCTTTTATTTTCCTGCCAATCAACCTGTCAGATCAAGGATGTAAACAATCAAGTTCACATTTGCATTTTTATTTTCAGTGGGGAAGTGAGGAGCTGCAGCTCAGGGCAGCATGGAGCTGACAGGATGGAGATGCCCCCTCCTGCCTGGCTGGACCAGGAAGGTTGGTTGTGGAAGGGAACACAGGGCAGTGCAGAGAGAGGGTCGAGGTGTGGAGGGCTGGGCTGGGCTGTCCAGTTCCTCACACTGAGCCAATACAATCACAGGGAACTTAAGATGCCATTGACTAAAGGGAACTGGGGGCTCTGGATGTCACAGGAGAGACCTGAAAACATCATCTGTCACTGTCCACTCAGGCAGCTGTCTTCATGCTAGAGGAAGAGAGACATGAACAGTCACTATGAAGACAACATCCAACAAACCACTCCTCACTCAAAGGAAATTCCAGGAGTCCATGAATCTCTGTCAGGTCCATTTTGCCCCTCCCCAAATCAGATCCCAGAGTGTTACCTTTACAGTCTGAGAGAGATACATCAGAGCTCTGGGTGCTGTCCTTCCCTAGGGATTAAAAGAAGGAAAAAAAAATAAAGTGAATGAATGGAAGATGATTTCATTACAAGGTACTAATACAGCACCAAGGGGCTACTATGGTCTGGCCAAGCTTTCCATCATCTCCAGCTTCACCCCAAGGGCCTCAGGGACAATCCTGCCCCCATGCTTACCTGGAGCTGGAGCATAGTCCCCTCCTTTTCCACCTGTGAGAAGAAAGGCTGTGAGAGACCAGGGAAGACCCCAGCTCTAGGAAGTTTCCAGAACTGACAGCAGACACAATTAGAGACAGTAGCAATGAGGCTGTGGATGTTTCCATTAGTGAGAGAGCACACTTCTAAAAGCACTGAGAGAAAACCCAGACCCTGCCCTCTCCTACCTGTGTTTCTCCTCCTCTTCCTCACAACAGTCACCACAGCTCCAATGATGGCCAAAGTTCCAAGGACAACCAGAACAGCAATGACTGCCATGTTGGGGACAGTGGGCTGAGGAGGCTCTGGGAAGAGAAGGGCAGGAAGGGAAGGTGAGGGTCATGACCCCAGCTCTCAGCCCTGACCTGCTCAGGGTCTGCACAGGGCTCCAGCTCTCCTGACCCCAACTCTGCACCCACAGCCTCCTTACCCCATCTCAGGGTGAGGGGCTCAGGCAGACCCTCATGCTGCACATAGCACGTGTAATTCTGCTCCTTCCCAGGAGGCACCACCACAGCTGCCCACTTCTGGAAGGTTCCACCCGCTGAAGGCCTGGTCTCCACCAGCTCCATATCCTGGGTCAGATCCTCTCCTTCCAACTGCCACGTCAGGGAGATGTCAGCAGAGTAGAAGCCCAGGGCCCAGCACCTCAGGGTGACATCCCCTTGAGGTCTGGGGTGATGGGTCACATGTGCCTTTGAGTGATCTGTGCAGAAGATTTAAAAATTTCCACAATTAAGGGGCTGGTGAGATGGCTCTGAGGTTAAGAGCTCTTTCTGCTCTTCCAGAGGTCCTGAGTTCAATTCCCAGCAAATACATTGTGGATCACAATCATCTACTCTGGGATCTGGTGCCCTCTTCTGGCATGAAGTTGTACATGCAGATAGAGCACTCATTCATAAAGTAATGTTTGTTTTTTAAATCCACAATTTACAAAGTGAAATCTGCAAAGACAAAGTTAAACCAATGACACTGAACTATGTGTGTGTTTCAACACTTTGACTGTCGTTAAACAAGGGACCTGCAGGTAAAGCTGGTCCCCTCAGCACAGAACTGTACATTTCCTGGGGGGACTCAGAAGCTAAGAGACAATCCACATGAGCCAGCAGGTCAACATGGTCTTCCTTATGAGAAGTTCTACAGCAGAAGACAGGTAGTAAAAAATGGAAGAAGGAACAGAACATAATTAACACAATATCTTTTTTAACTTCATATCACAATAAGGAATTGGGGGCAGGGCTACAGGAAGGGAGCCACCAACTAGCGCTGCCACCATTGAGGCACAGCCCTGTGGTCATCTTGCTGACCACCTTTAACTGTCTCTTGTGAGCAGCCATCACAAAGTATGTAGCAGAAATATGGTCAACCTCTGACCCTCAGCTAGAGAAAATGGCTCCCAGCCCCTGCCTCTGGGGGACAAGATACAAGGTGTGTCACACAGGATCCCTGAAGTGTGCTGTGGACCCCAGTGCAGCACTCACTGGAGCACTATGACTCACAGGGTGAGGGGACCTTCCCTGTCACTCCAGTCCTCCACTGCAGAAGACCCTGTCTCTGAGAAAGGTCAACCCCTGATTCACTAGGGGAGCACTGTAGCTTGTTGGAGCAGAGGAGGAGCAGGAAGAGGTGGAGGATGAATTTTCGAAGGAAACAGTGTTACCTTAAAGGACAAAGGCTTGTGAGAGCTGAGACTGAGTTAACTTGTGTAATTATCCTGTTTAGCAGTTCCCACCCCCACACCTGTGGAGACAGCTACAAATGATAACACAAGGGAGGAGAAACAGTATCACACAGTGAGGAGGAAAAACTGACTAAAAGCAAAAAACCTTCAAAAGACAAACACACAAAAAGCAAAAAGAAAGAGAGGAAAGGAAAAGGACAAGAAAGAAAGAGAGAAAGAAAGAAAGAAAGAAAGAAAGAAAGAAAGAAAGAAAGAAAGAAAGAAAAAAAAAATTCTACTATTTAGTGTTTGTCAACCTGTATTGCTCCTGTGACCATTCTAGGAACAGGAAGAATTAGGGTGTGGAAGGATTCAACACCCCCCCCCACACACACACACAGGCATCAGGGAGAATGTACTGTTTGGAAAGAACCAGAAACTGGGGGAACCAGCCTAGGGTAGGGGAGTCCATGTCTCCCATCAGGTAAAGCAGATTTCCGGTCCTGAAGTGTAAGGCGGACACACTCAGCAGGACAGGAGTCAGTTCCCACAGACAGTGGGTGTGGGCAGAGAACCCGGCCTGGGAGAGGCCTTGGCTGACAGCGGGCTGCAGACTGAAGGGGGACCCTGTTGTCACGTGGGGACCCTCTCTCCTCCCCTGGAGACAGAGTTAGAACTGTCAGGGAGAAGGCTGAACCCTGGGGTCAGTGCAGTCACTGCTATGGGGGATCAGGAGACCCAGGGACCCCGGTTCCCTCAGAGACAGGGACATGACCCAGCTGAGGGTTCTCCTTCCTCAGGACTGAGCCCAGCCCGAGGGAGAGGAGGAGATGCCCGCGGCCTGCGCCTGTGTCCTTACTGAACTCCAGGTATCTGCGGAGCCACGGCATGCACTCGCCCTCCAGGTAAGCCCTGTGTCTCTCTGCAGCACCAGCCTCCTCCAACTTGCGCTTGGTGTCCGCCGCCGTCCACGACCTCAGGTCTTCGTTCAGGGCGATGTGATCTTTGCCATCATAGGCGAACTGAGTGTACCCGCGGAGGACGCGCCCGTCTGGTCCCACGTCACAGCCGCTCATCCGCTGGCCGCTAAGAGCCTGCAGGACCCCGCGGTCAGCCTCGCCCACCCGTTCCCACGTGATCACAAGACCCCGCCCACCCACGGACTCCTCGAAACGCAAAGGGAAACCTTTCCAGGGTTGCGCTTCTCCTCTGGAACCTCGGACTTGAGGTTCCAGAGACCCAGGACGTCTCCGTGTCCGTGTACCGACGTGCAGAGGTCGTGACCTCTGACCCGGGGTCACTCACCACCCTCGCTCTGGTTGTAGTAGCGGAGCAGGGTCCTCAGGTTCACTTGGTAAAACTGCTCGATGTTCTTGGCTTTGTGTTTCCCTCTCCCAATACCCCGGCCCCTCCCTCTCCATCCACGGCGCGCGTGGTTGATGGCCTGAGCCATGTCCTAAACTCCTTTATTTTTCCTTTCTCTACATTTTGACATTTACAGGGAGCTCACGACCCCTGTGAATGTCAGTTTGTAACTTTCTAAAATAAAATGTATAGCATGTGTCTGTCTTAGTTTCTTTTCCTGTCTCTGTGAGGAGATACTCTGACAAAAGCAGCACCAGAGAGCAAGTGTGTAGCTGTCTCACGGCTCCTGGGTTGGCCAGGGAGACAGGAAGCAGCAGCAGCAGGTCATCCACCCTTCATCCACCAGGAGGCAGAAAGCTCCAGATGCCAGGCTTGGCTAACACTGTCCCCTCTACGCAGCATAGTTACAAAATGGCAAAACGGGTCTTCCAAACTCATCCCCATCAAGAAGATGCCTTCCAGGCTTGCCAGGAAGCAACTTCATCTTACACTTCCCTGAGGTGTGCCTGGGTGCACTTTCCTAGTAGAGTCTGGACTCTGTCACATTGGAGATCAACACTGACCATCACAGTCTCATTGAACACTGACATGACGCAATTATTTCTTCCATCCTTGAAACTCCTGCTAGGTTTTCTGAAGGTCAATTTCTGCTTTCCCTGCTGCCTAGGCACCTTGTCCCTTGCTGGACCTGTTTCACTATCACCTCCCCTCCTACCTCTACCTGCTCTCCTGGTGAGACTGTTAACCCACATAGGTGATAGCCAACATCCCCACAGTTCCCAATCCTTGGTCTTTTTTTTTTTCTTTTCTGTCTATTCACACGTTTGTAGAAAACATCTTTCAACTAGTGAAAACAGACAAAGATAACCATGGGAGAAACAGGTGATGTCCATGCTTTGCAATATTGGAATTTCTTCCTCATTTACAGGGAAGAACTAGGAGCCAGAGGTCACCTGGTGAGCAGGAACCCCTGAGTCTCCAGGAGGAGGATCCATGCCAAGGGCACAGCAGCCCTCCCAATGACCAGGGAGACTGAATCATCACCGCAGGGTCCTCAGCATGAAGGGACAACAGCACCAGAGGCTGCAGACTGCTGGGGCCACCACAACCCTGCAGTGGGTGATCAGACAGGGTGAGGCGACTGGAAGCCAGACTCTCAGGGGTCAGAGGCCCCAGTTTCCAGGCCATGTGTGGATCCCACTGCCACTGACTCCCGAATGTTCAGATTTGAACTGTGTGCCACAGAGCATGGATAGGAAACAGTAATTTCATCAGGACATAGGCAATGTCCTCTACTACACGTCCAGAAGATACTGAACAAGGGCTGGAGGGATGGCTCAGAGGTTAAGAGCACTGACTGGTCTTTCAAAGGTCCTGAGTTCAAATCCCAGCAACCATGTGGTGGTTCATAGCCATGTATAAGGAGATCTGGTGCCTTTCGTGCAGATGTACATGAGACAGAACATTGTATACATAACAAATAAAGAAATAATTAAAAAACTGAACAAATTCCTAAGACATCTGAAGCAACTACTAGTTCTGCTCTTTGGGAGGTGGACTGTATGAGGCGGTAAAGGGCTGAAGGGGAGGCTCTGGCCAGCAGAGTGGAGGGGAGGAGGGAGAGACAGAAGAGAAGCTGAGGAAAGTGGTTGCAGGGTGCTGGTGCATCAGCTGTGGCCATGGTGCTGTGACTGTCCTGGAGCATGCCCAGAGACACAGACCCCAAGTCAGGAAGCCGGGATGGCTCAGTGGGAAAAGGCTCCTGGCACTAAGCCTGACCATGTGAATTCTATTGCTGCAATCCACATGGTGCAAGGGGGAGCTGATCCCCCACAGCTGAGGAGCTTACATGACCCGTGGCGCCCCCCTCCATGCCAATAAATCAGCAAACATAAAATGGAAAGTTTTATGTGATCTTCGATGCTCTGCACAGTCTTCCCTGTTTTCCCCGAGAGGAGATGGTCAGCATCTTTCAGTTCTACTGCACCAGCACCAACAAATGAGGACAGCTGGTGTGGCCCAGGGCCACCTTACTTGCCCAACCAGCACCAGGCTGCGAGTTCTGTATCCCTAGGTGGGGGTCAAGACACTTTGTTGCCAGCTGTGTTCCTCAATGTTTAGAGCTGTGAAGGGCTAATGGTGTGAGAGCCCAGGAAACACCTCACATCTGTCTCTCATAGCAGCATGTGGTGGGTACCAAGTGTGCGGTGCTGTCTACAGATGAGGCACTGCCCTGCAAAGCTTCACTTTCAAAGCAGGCAATGAACTGATTTTTGCCCCACCCATATTCAAACAGAACTGACATCGATAAAGAAAGAGGACTTTTGCATAAAAAAAGTAAGACTGCTTAACTATCTTATGCCCACTGACCCCCAACACTTCAATTTCTCCCCATCCTCCCCACCTGGACACTGGGGTTTCTGTGTAGCCTTGGATGTCCTGGACTTGATTTGTAGAGGAGGCTGGCCTTGAGACCACAGTTATTCCCCTGCCTCTGCCTCCCAGAGTGCTGGGATTAAAAACGCTTGCCACCATGCTTGGCTACACTTCAATTTCTGTACTAGGAGAAATCACTTCATTTGGGAATTGTTCAGTTGTGGGAAAAGCCTGCTTAGGAACTCTTAGTTGAAGCTTCAGAGACTAAGACAGACCAATAGAAACAAGACAGAAGCAGGGTGGCAGGAGAGACTAAAGTCTTCAAAAGCTTTCCTCTGGCCCCCACACATTCAAGGGGCAGCCCTGTATTAGGGTTCTCTAGAGGAACCGAACTTATAGAATGAATCTATATACAAATATAGATATGGACAGACAGACAGAAAGGAGATTTATTACAATGGTTTACAGACTGTAGTCCAGCTGATCCAACAACGGCTGCTTACTAAGAAGGTCCAAGAATCCAAGAGTTGTTCAGCCCCTGAGGCTGATGTCTCAGTTGGTCTTCAGTGTTTGTCAGTCCTGAAGAAGCAGGCTCTAATGCCAGTGAAGAAATGGACTTGCTAGAGTCAGAGCAAGCAGGAAAAGAGAGCCAGCTTCCTCCTCCACCCCTGCTGCTGGTGATCAGGGCGAGGTCTGCACTCCTCCAGGGGATGCGGGATTTCTCTTGTTGACACAAACCCAGCCTGTTTGTGTCTCTGTTTGTGCTCAAGGGTGTCACACATACAGTTTTTCTAATATGAGACAGGTTCTGGTGATCCACTTAGTGGAAGCAGGGGATGGGGCTTACCCTTCTCTTCTAACCTTCTGTTCTGGTGAGAGAGGGAGCCAATCAGTGCTCAGCGTGGACTAGTCTGTTCCAGGCACCCAAGCCACAAATGTTCTGTGCTGCGCTGGCAGCTGCCAGAAAACTTTCAAGGAGCTTACTCAGAAAAACCAAACAAAACACAGTTTCAGCATCAAGATAGGACTCTCAAGTGTAAAGCTCACCTAGTATTGATTCAGCCTAAGAACGTCTTTATCTGGTTCATTGTCTCTGCCAGCTGAAGACCTTGAAGGCAGGAAAACCCTCAAGAGCAACTGCTAGCAGCCCAGGAGTCTCAAATCCCAGCACTTGTAGCCTGGTCTACAAAGCGAGCTCCAGAACAACCAGGGCTAATATAGAGAAACTGAAATGATGATGTGCAGAACATATATTATCGGTTTAATGGATGGAGAGGGAGAGAGATGATGATGGGGGAGGGGAGAGGGACCCCCAACAGAGAAAAGGGAGAGGAAGAGAGGAAGAGAACAACAGAGCTCAAGACAGAGAAGTAAGAGGGTCCCGCGCAGCCATTTATAGCCATTTATAGCTCCTGAGTCTACCTCGGTGGGGTACATGATGACAGCACAGGTTACTCAGCAATCCAGAATCAGGCTGCCGAAATACTAACAGAAACCTTGTGAAGAAGAGGAGGAGGAGGAGAAGGGGGAAAGAAAAAATGAGGCAGAACAAACAAAAAGGTTAACAGAAGTCAACACAAGGTTAACTGGACGTTAACTAACGTGAGGTTCAATGCAGACTTGGGTCTCTCTGGACCATGTACCTCAGTCCTGTGGCAGGACAAGGTTCCTGTAATTAGCTGTTGGTCCACACCAGGCTCCTGCCTAAGGAACCGGGAAGCTCTGTAAAGGAAGCCGCCGACTATTTGACAGTTTTGAAGAGAAATAGAGGAAGAGGCTCCCTTCTCCCCGCCGGCGGCCTTGCCAACTCGGTCACCCCAACATCTACTCCATCTCTGAGCGGCCGGCTCAGGTGGAGGAGCCGGTGGTGCACAGCCAGAACCAGGGCAGGCTGTGGCTACCGGGATGAACGCCTGATCCGAGGAGCCCGCTACACCCAGGGAAGCTCCGCGGGGAGGGGGGGGGGGACGGGACGAGGGAGAAAAGTCCGCAGGGCGTGGAGGGTTCCCGGCAGTCTATGCGAAGATGCTCTTAAAAAGCATCCTCACGAAATCGAAAGGAAAGAGAGGGACAGAGCCAGGAGAATGGTGACACCAAGGATGGCAGCGCGTGGTCCAGGCTGTAGCCGGAAACTAGGTCTGAAGAGCCCCGTAAGGTCCAGGAACTGTGTCCCTTTCCACAGACAGGGACAGGACAGCGAGCCTCTGTCCCTTTGTTTCTTTTGTTAACGTTTCATTCTCGCACAGCGCACAGCGTCTGCACTCGGCTCTCCTTCAGCGGCTCCACCAGCTCCTTGGTGACCGCCTTGTCCCTGGCAGCGCACGGACCCCGGCGGGACCATCTGAGTCCTGTGGGCAGCTGCGGGCCACGACCTCCCGGAGTCCACGCCCCGCTGCCCCGTCTCCCGACCCAGGCGCAGCCCGGGGCTCCGGCTCCGAGTGCAGAGCGCTACAGTGCTCGAGTGCTGGGGAGGCTTTGATGGCGCCCGCAAATTCTCCGTGCTCTAAAGCGCTTTCTCTTCACTCCCCTACACTAAAGAATTTGATCATTGATAAGGTCAAGGTATGTCTTGACTACAGTTTATAATAAATTAGTACCTTGATTAAGATTACGATTTCATGATTTTATCTCTTGTACCTGTTAAGTTTGAACTTTACAAATAATAAATTTTTTAACTTTTATCTTTATTTAGTTGTTCACCTTACATCTTAATCTTCCTCCCCTCCTGTTCCCACTCTCCCTCCGCCTTCCCCCCAAAGTATAAATTTTTGAATTGAAGGTTCTTTGTTACCAAGATAAACTTTTTTTTTTTTTTTTGAGAGCCACTTGCTTCTGCCTCTGCTGGGATTACAGGCACTCACCATCACTTGGGGCTTAAAAGAGACCTTAAACTGTGAATACCGTCCACAGAGAGTCTGGGAACCTCATTTTCCTGAGCCTTGTAGAGTGTGTTTTACTAAATCTTACAGGTTTATTATTATTTCTTCTAATAGATACAGCTTAACAAAATTAGCAAGGTGGTTAGAGATACATCTTTAAGACAGTTTCTGTTAGTATGCATAAACCATTATAATATTAGGATTTTATAAAACTAATCATTAAATACACATTGATCCTAAGTCCTATTTTCCATGAATCTTGCTGATAACTTCAACTGGTATTTTTCACTCAGTACAAAATCATCATCAAAAACAAAAACAAAACAAGAATAACAAAGCCTCATCCCTATCCAAACTGTCTTGGAGGCCTGGTATTGTCTAATAAGAGAGAGAGGGAGAGAGAGAGAGAGGGAGAGAGAGAGGGAGGGAGAGAGAGAGAGAGGGAGAGAGAGGGAGAGGGAGAAAGTCTGTCTGTGTGGTTCTGGCTGTTCTGGCACTCATGCTGTACCCCAGGCCAGCCTTGAACTCAGAGACCTGCCTACCTCTGCCCTTGGAGTGCTGGATTAAAGGTCTGTGCCACCATGCCTTTGACTTTACGTTGCTTTGAATGGAGGTTTCTCAGTACTTTGGTAAATCTGTGTGCACCTTTATTTTATTCGTTTTGATAGGTCTTACTGTGTCATCCAGGTTGGCCTGGAATTGGTCATGTAAGCCATGCTGGCCTTGAGCTCACAAGGATCCCCCTGCCTCTGCTGTCTGAGTGCTGGGATGACAGGCTTAGCATAGCACTGCCTTTATTTTGTTCTTTAGTAAGACGGCAGGGACCTGGGAGCACCTGCCCAGACGCAAATCAACGTTTCCTACTTTACTGATTCTCCAAGAACTGCAGCCACACCTCAGTGAGGTGTTCTGTCCTTCCCCAACTACCAAGGATGATGTGGCTCTTGGATTTGCAATGACCGTTTCATGCTTAGTGGAACTGGAGTGCGTGGTGCCTTCCTCTCATGCCTGCGAAGGTCCCAGGACAAATTTCAAGTCAGTTCTCTTCTTCCTCGTAGTGGATGCCTGGAAGCTAATTCAGGTGACCAGGCTTGCGTCAGCACCTTCAGCCACTGAGCTGTCTCTCTGGAATGCTACATCGTTCTTTAAGCTAATGAGTGCTGATTACTTTTCTTTTCTTTTTTTTAATAATTTATTAATTTTATTTTATGTGCATTGGTGTGAGGGTGTCAGACACTTGGAACTGGGGTTACAGACAGTTGTGAGCTGCCATGTGGGTGCTGGGAATTGAACCCAGGTCCTTTGGAAGAGCAGACAGTACTCTTAACCACTGAGCCATCTCTCCAGCCCCCTGATTACTTTTCTAATAAAAAAAAATAATCAAAATAAGGGCTGGAGAGACGTCTCAGAGGTTAAGAGCACTGGCTACTCTTCAGAGGTCCTGAGTTCAATTCCCAGCACCCACAAGGCAGCTCAGGGCCGTCCATAAAGGGATCTGATGATCAGCTCTCCTGGCGAGCAGCTGAGAATGCAGACAGAGCACTCATTAAGTTCAAATTGGAAAGTTTTTGTTTTACAGGACACCGCTAATACTCGTGAATTTATTGCGTTTCAACACCGGGCCAGAACGACTTGTTTCCTCCTTTTGCAGGCAGATCCGAACGACGCTGGCCGACTTAGCTGTTCTGGGGCAGCAACTGCTTTACTGAGCTGCCTGCTTTCGCCGCAGAGGTCCGGGTCCCAGCCCCCAGGTTTGCAGAGCGCAGAGGGGGAAAGCGGGCTCGGCAGACCACAGTCTCCTGGGAAGGCGCTGTCTCCTCCACC
>JAQQSO010002659.1:0-14189 GCA_028658305.1 Pachyuromys duprasi | reverse complement strand
GGAGGAAATCATGAAATTCGCAGGCAAATGGTGGGATCTGGAAAGGATCATAGTGAATGAGGTATCCCAAAAGCAGAAAGAAACATATGGTATATACTCACTTATATAATCCTATAGGATTGGAAGTTCAAGCTGAAATCTACACACCTAGAGAGGATATACAAGAAGGAGGACCCAGGTTGGTATGATCAATGCTTGTTTGAATGAACAAATGGGATGGACATTGAGTGGAGGAGAAAACAAGCAACAGAACAGGATTATGCCAAAGAGGACCTGTGTGTGTGTGTGTGGGGGGGTTAATGTAGCGATGTATCAGAGCAGATATTAAGACTCGCGATCAAGCCTCTGACAGAGGGCGAGAAGTAATTATAGATCTGTGGGAGGTTGTTGAGACTTGGGGAGAACAAGAGCTCCACAAAGACCAAACTGAGCAGGGCACAGGGGTCTTGTATGATGCGGTTTCTACAATCAAGGACCATGTGTGGATGTGGCCTGGAACCCTCTGCACAGATGGGATCCACGATAGCTCGGTGTAGGACTGAAGACCCTACTCAGGGAAACAGGTACTGTTTCAGTCATGATCTTGATGGCTGACTCTTTGACCCTCCCCCATACAAGCCAGGGAGTGACAGACTGGCTAGATCCCAGGGGAGGACTTTGCAGCCAACCCTGAGGAGACAGGATAATCTTGGGTTGGATGGAAGGGAAGGAGTCCTCCCCTGTTGGTGGACTTGGAGTGGGCGGGGAGGAGGGAGATGAGGGAGGGAGTGGGAGGGTAGGAGGGAATGAGGGAGGGATTCAAAGTACCTAACCTGTGATTAAGATAAAAATATATAAATTTAAAAAATTTTTAAAAAAAGAGAGAGAAAAAAAAGAATGAACCTAGACCTTCTCACTTTAGAGCTGGCTATATCAGGTCACTGTGGTCTTCACATCAGCTAAACATCAGCTTTACATCAGCTGATGAGATCATCAATAAAATCCCATTAGACACATTCTGTATCTCTTTCTCAGCCCCTCTGAATCTATCACAATGTTTCATTTATCGATATCAAAACTTCTATTTTTTACCTCCCCCCTCACAGAAGGAGGAGCAGCCTTGCTAGACCACAAAAGAGGACATTACAGCCATTCCTGAAGAGACCTGATAAGTTAAGGTCAGATGGAAGGGGAGGAGGTCCTCCCCTATCAGCAGATTTGGCAGGGAGGAGATGAGGGAAAGATGGGGGAGTGGGAGGGAATGAGGGAAGGGCCTATGGCTGAGATACAAAGTATATAACCTGTAATTAATATTTTTAAAAAAGCTTCTATTTTCTGAAACTACTTTCCCATGCCATTTTCCCAGTTGGCTAAACCATGTTTACTCTAAGACTTCAGACTGACATAATTGCTTAGACAGAGGATTTACAGACACTGATGTATCCCACTAAGTTCTCAAAGGTTATAGAAGACTATAAGGTAATGACAAATGTGTATATTAGTAAACATTGGCCCTTTGAGGAAATTATTTGGTTTGACAGTTTTTTTTTTCAGCCTAATGCTGATTAAATAATACCCTAAAGAATTCTGTATTGTTCAATATTGGATGCAGACCATCTCTGGTTCACAAAATTACCTTAGGGGACATCAGGGAAGATATTTCATAATTTAAGTCACAGATTAGAATGGGATCTCTCTCGCTCACTTGCTCTCTTTCTCTGTGTGTGTGCATTTTATTACTAATAATACTATTACTATTTGCTTTATTAATGTCAGGAATCTAGGATAAGCTGTAAGGAAGGAAACTCAATGAGAAAATTCCTCCAAGAGATTGGCTGGAAACAAGTCTGTGAGATATTTAGTGATTAATGAGTGGTGTTGGAAGGTATTGTCCACCCATGGACAGGTGGTTCTTGGTTGTATATTTTTAAAGATAAATAAGCCATGGTTAGAAAGCTTTGTAGCAATATTTGCGTTTTGTCTTTGTTTTAGTTTATGCCTCAGATTCCTGTGATAATAAACTTTAAAGCAAAATAAACCCTTCTATTATTTTCAGAGCACTAGATTTAAGATCTTTTTGTTGACACTACCTCTTATTTGAAAAACAGGAACAATTCTGAGCTAAAAATCATCAGGCCCTGAGTTTTTTTAAAAAACTTTAGTAATGTTTATTTTACAAATGTGAGTGACCTTGGTATTGAGGAATAGATGTTCAGAACTGAGACATAATATTAGTGTATTTTTCCTTTGATGGGTATGAGATGTCCTTCCTTATCTCTTTTGATTAATCTTTGTTGAAAGTCTATTTTATTAGATACTAGAATGGTCGCTCAAGCTTGCTTCTTGGGTCCATTTTCTTGGAAAACATTTTCCTGTCCCTTTCCTCTGAGGTAGTGTTTATCTTTATTGATGAGGTGTGTTTCTTGTATGCAGCAGATTTATGGGTCCTGTTTTTGCATCCATTCTGTTAGCCTTATGTATTTTTAATGAGGAGTTGAGGCCATTGGTTTTGAGATATATCAATGACCAATGGTTGTTAATTCCTGTTATTTTGATGTTGGTAGTGGTAGTGTGTGTGTGTGTGTGGGGGGGGGTGAGTGTAATTCCCTCGTTTTGGTTTTGTTGGTGTGGTGTTATTTATTTCCTGTATTTTTGGGGGGTGTAGTTAGCCCTGTTGTACTGATGTTTTCTTTCTAATACCTTCTGTAGGGTTGGAGTTATGGTTAGGTCATGTTTAATTTTTTGTTATGGAATAATTTGTTTTCTTTCTCTATGGTGAGTATAAGCTTTGCTGGGCAACAGGTTTAGGAATGACATCTGTGGTCTCTTAGTGTCTGTAAAGTATCTGCCCAGGCCTTTCTAGTTTTTAAATTTTCTGGTGATAAATGGGGCATAATTTCATGGGTCTTCCTTTTATGTGATTTGACCTTTTTCCCTTCCAGCTTTTATATGTTTTGTTCTGTACATTTAGTGTTTTGGTTATTATATGGAAGGAGGATGTTCTTTTCTGTCTGATCTATTTAGTCTTCTTTAAGATTCTTGTATGTTTATAGGGATCTCTTACTTTAGGTTGGGGAAGTTTTCTTTTATGATTTTTAAAAAATATTTTCTGGGTATTGGGTCTAGGAGTCTTCTTCTATTCTTATTATTCTTAAGTTTGTCTCTACATAGTGTACCAGATCTCCTGGATGTTGTGTGTCAGGAACTTTGTAGATTTAACATTTTCTTTGGCTGATGTAACAGTTTCTTCAATCATATCTTCTGTGCCTAAAAAAATTATCTCTTCCATCTCTTGAATGCTGTTGGTGATGCTTTTTGTCTATAGTTTCTGTTTTCTTCCCTAGATTTTACATCTTCAAGATTGCCACAGATTGTGTTTTCTTTATTGTTTCTTATTCCATTTTTAGGTCTTGAACACTTTTATTCATTTCCTCCTTTTGTTTGATTGTAATTTCCTGTAGTTATTTAAGGGATTTTTTTCCTGTTCCTTCACCTGTTTCATTGTGATTTTCAGGAACTTCAGGATTTGCTGTGGTAGAATAGTTGGTTTCTGGTGGTATCTTATGGCTCTGGATTTTATTGGTTATTTCCTAAGATAGCCTCTAACCATCTGGTTATCTCTGGTGTTAGCTGCCCTGGAAGTACCTGATAGTCAGGCAGTTCCAGAACAGGTTGGAGCTGTTTAGGCTGCCCTCTGGCCATTTTGGGATAGAGATGATGTGGGTCAGAGACTAACCATGTACATCTAACCTCTGCTGGATCTACTGTCTGTGTTCCAGGCAGGGCAAGCTGATCAGGAAGTGGAAAGGGCTTCAAGCCAAATGGTGCTCAGACTCCCATCAGGTCTCCTTGGAATGGCTGACCAACATATTAGTTATTTGACCTAAAGCTGTGATTTAATGATTAATTTTCCCTGCAAAGAACTGAACACTAAAATTCATATTTCTTGATTCCTTTCTTGGAAGATGACACAATGAAAAAGAAGATGATCACAACATCCATAACAGAAGGAGGACTGACCCGTGAGTACAGTCAACACACTTCATGGACTGAACTTAATCCATTTCCAAGGACAATAACGTTAAGAATTAGAGATACTAAAGAAAACACAGATGTCGAGAGTACTTACAAAGTCAGTAATTTTCAAGACTTCATCCTTGAATAGCTAACGAGTTTTTAGGAAGATAGTTGGACCTCCTCCCATTCCAAATGATCCTAGTCTATCAGGTCTCATCAGGAGTGGCTGCATTGCCTTCCTCTGTGGCTGGTAAGGCTGCTCACACTTCACAAGGTGATCAAAGACAGGCCAATCAGTTAATGTCAGAGACAGCCCCTGTTCACATTACTAGGGAAACAATGTGGGCACTGAGTTGCAATGGGTTACATCTGTGCAGGTGTTTTAAGTTATCTCCATGAATGGTGCATGGTTGGAATATCGGTCTCAGAGATCACCCCTGTGCCCTGATTTTTTATTTTGTTGTTCTCATTGTGGAGTTCTTGTCCCCTCCAAGTCTTTCTATTCCCCTCCCTGTTTTTTTTTTCCTTCATAAGATTTCCTGCACTATGCCCAAAGTTTGGCTATGATTCTCAACATCTGCTTTGATACTCTGCAGGGTAGAGTCTTTCAGAGGCCCTCTGTGGTAGGATCCTGCCCTGTTCCCTGTTCTCCTCCTCTTCTGATGTCTGTCCTTTTGCCTTTCTGAATTAGTATTAAACATCTTACCCAGAGTCCTCCTTCTTGATTAGGTTCTTTATGTGTACAGATTTTAGTAAGTTATCCTATATTGTATGTCTAATGTCCACTTATGAGTGAATAAACACCCTGTTTGTCTTTATGCTTCTGGAATACCTCACTCAAGATGATCTTTTCTAGGTCCAATCATTTCCCTGCAATTTTCATGATTTCCTTGTTTTTAAATACTGGGCAGTAGTGCATTGTATAAATGTACCACAATTTCTGTACACATTCCTCAGTTAAGGGGGCATCTGGGTTGTTTTCAGCTTCCCACTATTACAAATAAAGCTGGTAAGAACATAGTTGAGCAAACGTCCTTGTGGAATAATTGAGCATCTTTTGGATATATGCTCAGAAGTGGTACAGCTGGATCCATAGAGTCCAGCCTGCTGAGCCTGCCAGAGATTGAAGACCACTGGGTATTCAGGAAACCTGAATCGATTGAAGTGTCCCTTATAGTGTCTTCTGTAGGGATGGTTTGCTGCGTAGATATTGCATAAATTTAGGTTTGTCATGGAATATTTTGTTTCTCCATCTATGTTGACTAAGAGCTTTGCAGCCTATAGTAGTCTGGGTTGGCATCTGTGGTCTCTTAAAGTCTGCATGACATCTGCCCAGGCCCTTCTGTCTTTCATAGTTTCTGATGAGAAGTCCGGTGTAATTCTGATAGGTCTACCTTTGTATGTTACTTGGCCTTTTTCCCTTGCTGCTTTTAATATCTTTTCTTTGTTCTGTAGATTTAGTGTTTTGACCATGATGTGAAGTGATGTGTTTCTTTTCTGGTCTAGTCTATTTGGGGTTTTGTAGACCTCTTGTATATTTATGCACATCTCTTTAAGTTGGCATTTTTTTCTTCTATGATTTTCTTGAAAATATTTTCTGGACCTTGGAGCCAGGAGTCTTCTTTTCAATCAATTCCTATTATTCTTAGAGTTTGTCTTTTCATGGCATCCTTGATTTCTTGGATATTTTGCGTTTGGGACTTTTCTGACTTTACTTTTCTTTGAGAGAAGTATCAATTTCTGCTAGGGTAGTTGTGTTCTTTCAAGTTCTGTAAAGAATTGTGCTGGTATTTTGAAGGGAATTGCATTGAATTTGTAGATTGCTTTTGGTAAAATGGTGATTTTTACCTTGTTAATACTGCCAAGCCATGAGCATGGGAGATCATTCAGTTTCTTTCTTCAGAGACTTGAAGTTTTTTTTGTTTGTTTGTTTCTGTTTTGTTTTTCAAATACGTCTTTCACTAACTTGGTTAGAGTCACACCAAGGTACTTTAAGTCGTTAGTAGCTATGGTGGAAGATATAGTTTCCATAATTTCTTTCTTGGCCCTTTTTCTTTCTTATACTAGAAGGATAGTGATTTTATTGACATATTTTTATATCCAGCCACTTTGCTAAATGTATTTATCAGCTGGAGGAATTCTCTCGTTGAATATTTGGGGTCGCTCATGTATACTATCATATCACCTGCAAATAGTGATACTTTAACTTCTTCCTTTCCCAAATGTATCAATTTGATTTACTTTAGCTTTTTATTGCTTTAGCTAGGAGTTCAAGTACTCTTTGAAGAGACACAGAGAAAGTGGGTAGCCTTGCCTTGTCCCTGAGTTCAGTGGGATTGATTTAAGTTTCTCTCCATTTAGTTTGGTATTGGCTATAGGCTTGCTTTATATTGCCTTTACTATGTTTAGGTATGTGCCTTGTATCCCTGATCTCTCCAGTACTTTAAACATGAATGGGTGTTGGATTTTAACAATTGTTTTTTCAGCATCTAAGGAGATTATCATGTGTTTCTTTTTTCTTTCAGTTTATTTATATTGTGGATTAGATTGATGGATTTCCATATATTGAACCACCCTGCATACCTGGGATGAAGCCTACTGGGTTATAGTGGATGATATCTTTGATGTGTTCCTATATTTGGTTTGCATGTATTTTGTTGAGTATTTTTGCATCAATGCTCATAACGGTGATGGCCTGAAATTCACTTTCTTTCTTGGGTCTTTGTGAGGTTTAGGTACCAGTGTGACTGTGGCTTCATAGAATGAGTTTGGTAACGTTCCTTCTGTTTCTATTTAGTGAAATAGTTTGAAGAGTATTGGTGTTAGCTCTTCTTTAGAGGTCTGGTAGAATTCTGCACTGAAACCATCTGGCCCTGGGCTTTTATTGTTTGGGACACTTTTGATGACAATTTCTATTTCCTTAGGGGATAGAGGATTATTTAATTGATTTACCTAGTCTTGATTCAGCTTTGGTAATTGGAATTCATCAAAAAATTGTCCATTTCATTTAGATTTTCAAATTTTGTGGCTTATAGGTTTTTGAAGTAAGGCTTATTGATTGTTTGGATTTCCCCAGTGTCTGTTGTTATGTTCCCCTTTTCCTTGCTGATTTTGATAGTGTTTCACTGCCATTTATCTTATTGATTTTTCTCAAAGAACCAGCTCCTGGTTTCATTGATTCTTTGAAATTTTTTATTTGTTTATAATTTATTGATTTTAGCCATGAGTTTAATTATTTCCAGAAGTCTAATACTCTCTGGTGTGTCTGTTTCTTTTCTTCTTCCAGCTAGGACTTTTAGGTGAGCCATTAAGTTGTTTGAATGAGATATTTGATTCCTTCTTGAAGGCACTTACTGCTATGAACATTCCTCTTAGCATTGCTTTCATTTTTTTCCATAATTTTGGGTATGCTTCGCCTTCATTTTAATTGAATTTTAAGAAGACTTTAATTTCTTACTTCATTTCTCCCCTGACCTAACTGTCATAGAGTAGCAAGTTGTTCAGTTTCCATGTGCATGTAGGCTTTTTGCTATTTCTATTGTTGTTGAGGTCCAGCTTTAGTCCATGGTGCTCAGATGGGATACAAGGGATTATTTCTGTCTTCTTGTATCTTTTGAGGTTTTCCTTGTGACCACCTATGTGGTCTGTTTTGGAAAAGGTTCCATGAGGTACTGAGAAGAAGGTAAATTCTTTGGTGTTTGGGTGTAAGGTTATATAAATGTCTTTTAGGTCCATTTGATCCATGACCTCTCTTAGAGTCATTGTTTCTTTGTTTACTTTCTGTTTCATTGACATGTCCTTTGTTGAGAGTAGAGTTTTGAAGTCTCCCACTATTAATGTGTGGGGTTCTACATGTGGTTTAAGTTTTATTAATATTTTTTTACAAATGTGGGTGCCATTGTATTTGGGGCACAGATGTTCAGGAGTGTGATGTCTTCTAGGTGGAATTTTCCTTTGATCAATATGAAGTGTCCTTCTCCATGCCTTTTGATTAATTTTGGTTGAAAGTCTATTTTATTAGATAATTGAATAGTTGTTCCTGATTGCTTCTTGGGCCCATTTGCTTGAAAAACCATCTCCCAGACCTTTACTCTCAGTTAATGTCTGTCTTTCTGACTTAGGTGTCTTTCTTTTATGCAACAGATTGTTGGGTCTTGTTTAGGCATCCATTCTGTTAGTTTGTGTCTTTTTATTGCAGAATTGAATCCATTGATGTTGAGAGAGATTAATGCTCAGGGTTTGTTACATCCTTTGATTTTGATGTTGGCTGTGGCAGTGTGTTTGTGTACTTGGCTACATTTAGCTTTGCTTTAATTAGACTATTTTTTTCCTGTGTTTTCCTGAAAATAGTTCATTTTCTTTGATTGTATTTTTCTTTCTAGTATCTTCTGTAATGATGGATTTGTTTGTAGGTATTGCTGGAAATTTGTTTTTGTCATTGAATATCTTGTTTTCTCCATCTATGAGGACTGAGAGTTTTGCTGGGTATAGTAGCCTGAGCTGACATCTACGGTTCTCTTAGATATCTATCCAAGCCCTTCTGGGTTTTATAGTATTTGCTGAGAAGTGAGGTGTGACTCTGATGGGTTTGCCATTATATGTTATTTGGCCTTTTTCCCCTGCAGCTTTTAGTATTTTTTTCTTTTTTCTGTATACTTCCTGTTTTGATTATTATGTGGCAGGAGGATTTTCTTTTCTGGTCTAATTTATTAGGTGTTCTGTAGGCTACTTGTATTCCTATAAACCTCTCCTTTATGTTGGGGCAATTTTCTTCTATGATTTTTTTTTAAATCTTTTCTAGGCCTTGGAGTTAGGAATATTCTTTTACCTCTATTCTTATTATTCTTAGTTTTTGTCTTTTAATGTTGTCTTGGAATTCATGGATGGTTTGTGTCAGGAAATTTTTAGATTTATTGTTTTCTTTGACAGATACATTGATTTCTTCCATTTTATCTTCCACACCTGACATTATTGCTTCCATTACTTATAGTCTGTTGGTTATGCTTACCTCTGTAATTCCTGTTTTCTTTCCTATGTTCTCCCTTTCCATGATTTCCTCCATTTGTGTTTTCTTTAATTTTTCCAATTCTATCTTCAGATCTTGTACGGTTTCATTGACTTCTTTCAGTTATCTGACTGCATTTTCCTGTTTTTCCTTCAATTCTTTCACCTGTTTTTTTGAACACTACTTTTTCTTGTATTTTTTTTTCAGTGATTGAAACGTTTCCTCTCTAAATGCCACAAACTGTTTGGCTGCATCTTCCTGTAATTCTTTTCAGATGGCTATAATCTGTTTGACTTTATCTTCCCCTAAATCTTTACACATTTTATTTCTTTCCTCCATTAACCTCTTCATAAGCATAGATGTAAGGTCATCTTCTTGAATTTCACTTATGTTAGGGTGTCCAGGGCTACTTTCCCCTGGATAACTGAGTTCTGGGGATGCCATATTGCTTTGCCTTTTGTTGGTTGTGCTTTCACACTGGCCTCTACCCATCTGACTGTCTGAGGTGTTGGCTGTTAATTTCTGGTGCCTGCTGGAATCCTAGGGTGGGGAGAATCCCCTTGGCACGGTACTGAAGGAGGCCTCTTCAGCTTTTTTGATAAAGTCAACCGAATATCAGTGCTTCTCAGGAATTGCCACAGTTCATCTCAGGCATTTGGACCTGTGTGGTAGCTACTTGCCTCTCTCCAGGAGAAGTCCTAGAGACAGCTTCCCTGCTGCTGGGTTTCTTGCTCTGAATTTAGTGAGCTGCTGTTGCTGATCTTATGCTGTGTTTGCTGGGTGCAGCCCTCTTGAGGAACCAGGGAACACTGTGGTTTGGTCAGTTTAGCTAGGGATAACTTGCTGCACCTTGGAGCACAATCTAGGGGCTGATACAGTGGCTCTCAGGCTTCTGTAGGACTAAGGTTGGAGCTGTGTGCCCTAGTACCCTAGCAGTAATCCATGGCAGGTGAGCATAGTACTCATGCACACAGCCAGAGACTAATATTTGGAGCCTGCAGGAACTCAGAAATTTTTATAGAGCTGGATGTCCTGAGGTCAGATCTCACTTTGCCCCCACCCTAGGGTTTCCTTTCAACAGGAAGACACAGTCTCTGGTGTTTGCGGGATGGTGAGTAGAGCACTCAGGCAGATGCTTCCACCTTGCTGGTGATTGGGTGACTGGGCACCTGGGTGCCTGGGAGTCTGCAGGAACACAGGAATTTATCCAGAGAATTATTCAGGGTAGGGGGTCGGCTGAATGCCCTGAGGTCAGACCTCTTGTTTTCCTCACTGTGGGGTTTCTTCCCGACAGAGAAACCCAAGTCTCTAGTGTTGTGGGTCCCACAGTTCAGCCTGGGAAGGTGATAAGGACCCACAGGCATATGGCTCTGGGCTGGCAACTGAACACCTGCCAGGAGTGGAAACTCTTTGGGTTTTAGCTGGGTGACCTGAACCCAATTTATTCCCACATCATGGGGTTTCCTCTCATCTGGGAAACACAATTTCTCGTGTTTTAGGGCCCAGAGTTCCTTTTGTGGGTCACTGTCTGTCCCTGCTCTGCACTGGTCAGAAACAGTGTCCTCTTGGTGCCAACATCTTGGATCCTAAATCTCATAATTTTCAATATCCAGATGAAAGAGATATGGGGGAGAGGGTAGCATTCATATTTGAAGGAACATATGAAACAAATCATGTGTTCTGAGAAATTACAGACCACTTATGTCTTTCTTACTAATTCATCACATGGAAAAGCTTAAATTGCCACTAAGTGCTTTAAGTCCCTAAAATGTTGTCTTACAGAGTTGTCTCCAAAATATGACAGCCAGGCCCCATTGCTGAGGACAGCATTCACACAGTTCATTGTATGATATGAACATAGAGAGGTCATGTTGGTGCATATGTGGAGCTTTTGCCTCCATGATCTAGTCACTTAGATCCAGGAAGTTACTCTGCAGATTACAGAAAGAGAAATGTGGACATCAACACAGTCATAAAACTCTCAACCTACAATTTGTCCTACGTGCAAGATATTCTCAGATAATGTTGGTTCAGACTTTGTAGGAGTACCCAACAAATATTGGGTTTAACCTATGGCCCACTTGAAGAAAGGCCATGCCCAAGTGTTCCAGGATGGCCAGGAATTGGACACTAGATATCCTGGAGACCTTGAGTAGAACCAAATAATACTTGAAAAAACTCCATCAAATGACGCCGAATGGTATTCTTTTGTACTCATTGATTAGTGTCCACTAGGCATCAGAGAGGCTTACTTTATCAGCCAAAGGAAGCAAACATAGACTCTCATAGACATTATGTAGATAAGAGTCTAATTGGAGGGCTCTTCTAGGAGATCAGTAACATTCAAGATAGAGGGTAAGAAAATCAAGATAAAGTAGTTAGTGAGGATGAAGGCCACAAGAAAGACATGGTACAATAAATCAACTAAGACAGGCTTCTATGGGCTTACAGAAATTGAAGTGGCAAGCAGGAGGCCTGCATGGCTCTGCACCAGCTCCTCCAAGTATACGTTATGGCTGTCAGCTTGTTTCTATAGACCTTTAATGATGAGAATAGGTTTGACTTGATTTTTCTGCCTGCTTTTGTGACTCTTTTCCTTTTGTTGGGTTACTTGACAAGCCATGGTGTGAGATCTTTTGCTTTGTATTATTTTGTCCTGTATATTATTTTGTCCTATTTGGCTATATTCTTTTGGATGCCTGCTATATGATTTTTAATTAAATGAAGAAGAGGTGTATCTGGGGAGGAGCAGAAGTGCAGATATCTGGAAGGAATGGAGAAAGGGGACATTGTGGATTTTATGAATTATATGAGACAAGACTATATTTCTAATAAGAAAAAAAAAACTCCTAAAATTATCCAATGGTTTGCTGTACATGACAGTGCACCATCATGTTTTACTTCTACAGTAAGTTCATAACAAAAAAGCATTTTTGTATCTGACTGATTCTCTTGTCATCAATACTTGAAAACTGTAGGGAATTAAGGTTCTGAATCATGTAGCTATAACTAGGACCAAAAAAAGCAGTCAATCATGATCATTGAGAGCCTGTGTATCTGTTCTAGTTCTACTCTCAGCTAGAACCAAATATTATACTCAAGCTTAGTACAGTCATCAAATTAAATTTGCTAACATTTTAATAATAGACAGGATGGAATTTTCTGAGTGTCTAATGATTTCTACTAAATAATTTATTCTGATTCACTTTATGTTTTGCTGTGTATTTTCACTGATGTTCTGGGACTAATTTGTTTTTTTTTAAATACCGTAGACATAAAGGTAGTAGCATCATGTTGATTGTCCAAAAACAATGCCATATTTCCCTGAAATTTTTGTTAAGTATCTACCAGAGAAGGCTGCTTAGCGTCAGGTTTAAGCCAATAGAAAGTTTTATTGAGCCAGGTGATAATTATACTGAGTGTTCAAGTTAATATTACAATCCCTAAATTTCATCACATTTTGTTTTTAAGCATAAAAACCACATTGTGGGCTGACACACACCTCAATTATTAATAACAGTTAGCCAGACTCTAAACTACTGAAACCAAAAGTAAGATTAACATATTTAGCAACTTCCCCAGAACTGTAGACTTCAGTGGAGTAGGTCTTTTTCTAATTTTGGTAGGTTGTGCTGCCTACTTGCTGGGTTTCATCTCCTGAGTAGTACTTCCATCATGATGCCTGGTGTATTATCGTCTGAGGGCCTGTTATTTTTTTTTTAATTTAAGTATGGCGATTACAGAAGATATGTGACAACTGTAGGGCTTTATGCATTGAGTACTTTAGAAATTTGGATGATATGATTACTTTCTAAGACAGGGAATAGTGCTCAATTATAGTTGATTTAGAATCAGTGCAAATGTCTCTATCTAGTTCCTATGTAACACTTTATTAGGTTGCTTTGAGTGTTGTATGATTTGTATGATTTGTTTATTAACAAATCATATACAATCTAATGATTACAACAAGATAGTATGTTACTTCTGTCATTTAAGGAAACAAACCAAGTAAGTATACAAAATAGGCATTTAACTTAATCTTTCTCTTTGAGTATCATAAAATAATGAAAATTACACGGTTGATGCTTGTTAGAATAAACATAAAGTCTATTTAGCAGATCCTTTCTCTGGATTAGACATGATAACAAACATCCAGTATATTTTAACTTCCATTATTTTATTTTACATAATAACATTATGATAATTTCTTCTTTACACACTTTTGAAGAACATTTTTTTTTCAGGGACACAATGAACAAGTGTCAGAACCAACTCATTAGCTTTGTTCATTTTAGCCCCATATTCTTGTATATTTAGAGAGCAATTAAACTCCAAGACACTTTACAGTCTCCCAGTCTAGCTTTCCATCAAAGTCTGTAATCCTTTTGGCACATTGTCACTGTGCTTTAAACTTAAGTTTTTTTTTTAATTCATTTGGCTTATTAATAATTAGCAGTTATCAGAAATCATCTACTACAGAAGTTTAAAGTAGTAAAAGAGAGAAGAGGGGAGAAACAATGAAAGGAATGGAATAAGGGAGCTTTTCATCCACGAAGTCCTTCTCACACACATTAAAGAGGATGTTATTTCACTCTACGTGCTCATTATTTTTCAGGATAATAATTTCCGCAAATTGACTTTCAGGGTACGCTGAAGCCTGTTTTATTTGCCTTGAAATGGCTTCTTTCAAGTTTTTAGAAGAAAAGATGCTGTAGCTTCATTGCTTCGGGATCTGTGGGAAGTATATATTGTCCCCAAGATCCTGATCCTTTTCTAATTTATACAGACTTTAGATAAAACCTTTTATCCTTTTCCTATTTCTTATTTCCTAAGTAGAGGAGGAAATCATTCTGATATGGCTATTTATTTTCCAAAGATAAAATAATTCTGTATTTCTTGCCAGCCTACTCCTGCAGGAATCAGTATCTGTGATTCAGTTTGAGGTGTAATCAAAATTTCAAATACTTATTTTTTACGTGGAGGACTGAGTCATATTAGAACTTGAATAGTATTGCTTATGCCATGCCCCCTACAAACAAGTTCATTTAGAAAACCTCTTGCATAGGTGTGTTTCTTGGATGCAGCAGAATGTAGGATCCTGTTTCCGCAGCCATTCTGTTAGTCTGTGTCTTTTTATTGGAGAGTTGAGTCCATTGATGTTGATAGATAATAGTGACCAATGACAGTT
>JAQQSO010002658.1:0-14191 GCA_028658305.1 Pachyuromys duprasi | reverse complement strand
TTCCATCTCTTGTATTCTCATTGGTGATGCTTACCTTTGTGGTTCCTGATCTTTTCTCTAAGTTCTCCAGTTTCAGGTTTTTCTGTTTGTGTTTTCTTTATAGATTCTAATTCTGTTTTCATGCTTTGTATCATTTCCATCATCTGATTGAACGTGGCTCCTAATTTTTGTTTGTTTCCTCTCTATATGTCTTTAATTGTTCCTCTATGTGGGCAGTTATATTCTTCTGAATTTCTTTGATGGCCTTGTTTACTTCTTCTTTTTGTTCCTCTACTAACTGCATAAGCATAGCTTTAACATAATTTTCCTGTGTCTCCGCTGAATTAAATCTCCATTGCTTTTGGGTGTTTCTCGTGGGGCCATGGTGTCCTGATTTTTGTTGGGTGAAGTCTTACATCGACCTTTGGCCATTTGTTTACATATAGTCACGTTGCTGTTTGTGTTTTGAGGCTGAACTTCAGACTGGAACTGTCAATCTCTGGTGTCTGGAGTATTCTTCAAGAAGATCAGGGAGTTCCAGTGGTTTGAGAGTGTGTGTTGTTGCCTCAGTTTAGTTCTGTTGTGGGATCTGTGTGCCTGGCTCCCTGCTCTGTACTAG
This sequence comes from Pachyuromys duprasi, assembly GCA_028658305.1. Taxonomy (NCBI): domain Eukaryota; kingdom Metazoa; phylum Chordata; class Mammalia; order Rodentia; family Muridae; genus Pachyuromys; species Pachyuromys duprasi. The sequence goes on along the minus strand of JAQQSO010002658.1, from coordinate 13,593 downwards.
AAGCTGTGCGCAACGCAGGCTGGTCGCCACTCTAGTCTGGAGGCTTGGCTCCTCACTCTGTGTCAGAGGCTGAGTGTCCTGGTTTGAGATGGCAGCTGGGAGCGCCGCTCTAGTCTGGAGGCTCCAAGCTCCGACCTGGGCTTGCTGCTAAGGGCTCCTCTCTGGTCTGGAGACTTGGCGCCTCCTCCTTCTGGGCCAGGGGCTGTGCACCACGGTCTGAGATGATATCTGGAAGCTTCTCAGTCTGGCCCAGAGACTGTGTGACCCAGTCCGGGGTGGCGGCTGGTGGCGCCGAGGGGTGTGGGTCCACCCGATGAAGCCCACAGTATCTGGGGGGGGGGTTTTCTCAGTCTGGATACTGTGTGACCCAGCCCAGAATGGCAGCTGGCAGTGCTGAGGGGTGTGGGCCCATTATTTTCTATTCCTTATAAAAACTACAGTAGTTACAGAGAGCTGAAAGACTTCAGAATCAAATACATAATCATAACATCCCCAAAGGGGAGAGGGCCCCCTTTTCTATTCAACTATTGTAGTTAATCTGAGTGTCTCAAAGCTTTATGAAATGGGTTCTTTCTCTGAGTAGTCAGAGAAAATAGTCAGTGTGACCTGTTTTCCACCATTTGTGGACTGCACTGACAGGAAATACTGACTCTCTGTAGAGGTTATCTCTAGGGTAGGTTTTAAACAAATAACTACTATGGTTAAATGTCTTAATAGATCAGTGCAGATGAAGAGGAGAAGTATTAAAGGGCCTGATGAGGGGAAAATGCATAAATCCCTTTAGTTTGCAGACATGCCGAATTTCAAAGGCTAATATAACAGAAGTGTCTTAAGCCTGTAGTTATTGGAGGCTGCAGTGAACAGCACTGCAAGGACCATCTCTCCAGGTAACTGCAGCACACATGGCAAGGACTTCTACGCCTAAGAGACATCTAGAAAAGGGGCTTAAAAACTTCACTCACAACCATTCTGAGAGAGTGGGAGAAAAATAGAAGTTACTTTCCTAGGTAACAACAACACAAATATTATAAGCAAACACATAGGGTTAATCATTCACTAACACATAACTCAACAAAATGCTATCCAGAAAACTGATGCAGAGACCCACAGCCAAACATTACGTGGAGTTTGCAGAATCCTATGGGAGAGGGTGTGGAAGGTCTGAAAGAGCCAGAGGGGTCAAAGACAGCACAAGAAAACCATCTTGAGCTCAGAGACTGAACAATCAACCAGGAAGCCTGCATGGGACTGACGTAGACCTCTGCACATATTTAACAGATGTGAAGCATGGTCTTCCTGTGGGACTCCCAACAGTGGGAGCAGGGGCTATCTATGACTCTGCTGCCTGCCTCTGGGACTCTTTCCTCCTACTTGGCTGTGTTTTCTATCTAATAGGAGAGGAGGTGCCCAGTCTTACCGCAGCTTGATATGCCATGGCTGGTGAGACTTGCCCTTTTCTGAAGAGAAATGGAGGAGGAGTGGATGGGTGGGGATGGAGAGGTTGTGGGGAGGGGCTGGAGGAAAGGAAGGAGGGGAAACTGGTTGGGATGTATAATAACAGACAGACAAACAAACAGCTACCTAGAGCAACACTGAAAAAAGTAGTAAGGTCATTCCTAACTGAGCAGCTTTCATGGGAAGGGCAACCATTTATTTAGTGCTTTGTAACTTGCCAGATATCCCTGTCAATAGTCAACTTCATACATACTATGCTACATGCCATTTATATTTTACAGACTTTTCCCCTAAAGCAATGATTTCTTGTGGGCTTATGGACTATAAATTTGGAGAATGGACTTCTCATCCAGTGTTTTCTTTAATAAGCTATTTAAGCTTATCTGTCATACATTATGTCTCTGGACTCTGGTAATGAAAGTACTATTCATAATTTTTCTGAGCACAGCCACCACACTTGCCTAGGATGCAGAGGACAAGAGAAACTGAACAATGGAACACCCATCCAACTTAGACAAGACCAGATAGCAACACTCAGAGACACTCAAACATTGTAACTACAGATGCCCAGACCCCAGGGTAAACCATAAATGTGAATAGCCAAGACAGTGAGATTCCACCAGAACCCACTAAGCTTACTACAGGGGCCCTGAAAAAATGCTTTATAGCTGAAGCACATATACTAGGCAAGGACTTCAAATAGCAATTATAAGTATGTCAAAGGATGTTTATGAACAAATCACATAAGAGCACAAAAACACAAATAGTTTGGTGAAATAATGAAAATAGTTCCAGACATGAAAGCAGAAACAGAATCACTACAGAAAACTAAAACTGAAATGAAACTGGAAATGAGAAATGCAGAAAGTCAAACAAAAACCTCCAAGGTAAAACCTATACAACAGAATATGAGACATGGAAGACAGAGTCTCATGTGCTAGAGTCAATGCAGAAGAAATGGGTACCCAGTCAAAGAAAGTGCTCAATCTAAAAAAACTCCAGGCATAAAACATCCTGGAAATCTAGGACATTATGAAAATCTACAACTAATAGCAATTCAGGAATAAAAAGAAACCCAGGCCAAAGGTACAGAAAATAGTTTTAACAAAGTCATAGAGAAAAATTTCCCCAACCGAAAGATTCAGATGCCTATGAAGGTACAAGAATGACACAGAACACCAAATAGACAAGGCCAGAAAAGGAATCCCCCAAAATATATAATAATGAAAACAATAAATGTATAGAACAAAAAAGAATTATTAAAAGCTGCAAGGGTAAAAGACTAAGTACATATAAAGGTAGACCCATTAGAATAATGGGTCATTTTAGTGGAGACTCTGAAGCCAGAAGGGCTTTAAGGGACCACGGTCACCAGCCTAGACTTCTATCCCAACAAAACTATTAATCACAATCTATGGAGAAAGGAAAACATTCAATGACAAAATCAAATCTAAATAAGTTTTTGTATTTGTTGGCCTTTCGGCGAAATTTACTATTGCCTACGTGAAGGTCACAGTTATACAAAGTGTTGAAAAGGCTTAAGGTGGACAAAGTGACTTTATGTTGCCTAAAGGAGCCCCCAGAATTAGAAAAGTTAGTGACACCCAAACCACATGATAAAATTCATGGTAGCATTCCACAGATGTGCAGGGCCATGGAGGCCAATGACAGAGCCACCATAGTGACTGGGCAGGTTCATGACTCCTTGTGTATGAACTCAGTAAGAATATGGGATACCAAATCATTTTGGGACTATCAGCTGGTATTAGGCAATTATTTAAAGGTGGTGATATTCTAAACAAAGCAATCAAGGTATTTTTGCAAGCAGATATTTGTTCCTGTGACTTTATTTTGGCATATATGTTCACAAGTCTGACATTATAAATGCATGACACAAGACATCCTGAAACACATTGTGAAGCAATGGCATGCTAGATGAAGAGAAAGAAAGAAAAAAAATAATTTCTGGTTATGTGGAAACACCAGGTCATCTCTATGTGTAGGCTCAAAGAACATTGAATTCCATGGTTTACTTGACATACACTAAAACTATATAATGGATATAGTTCCAATTTACCTTGTACTCTTTCCACTAGCCTTAAAAATCACAGAATTTAATCTCGAAAAGGACACAAAACAAGGTACACATGCATGTGTGGACTCATCAACAAATTATTCCATCCTTCACATGCCATGTACTCTGCTAAGCATTGCACACAAAGACCACCTAATTATTTCTTTCAAGGAGTTTGCTTCTGGAAGAGAAAACAACATGACTGCAGAAATCCCAACCCTGGAAGTTACATATTTGCAGGTGGTGCTCACAGGTAGACCCTTCAAGACAGGCACAGCATGGAACCATGGCCAAAATAATTTGCAAAGAATGTGGCGAATAATATTTCAAGGTTTTGGAGTTCAGACTGCAAGGTACCTAGTAGCTTTCACTTTGTCTTCCTGAACACATATATAACATGCAGTAAAGGCATGTGAGTTTGTGTGTGTGTGTGTGTGCAGGTGCGCGCACCCACACATCCAGCATTAAGGTCCCAGACAGTTGCATAAACCTTTACTGTAGTCTCCAGTCCAATGGAACCATGTTAATGACACTAGAGTGGAACAATAAAAAATGTTCAGCTGGGCCTGGTTATTGGCCCAAATTGGCAGAATAATTAGCAATAAAAAGTCACTGTGGTGTGTGGCTGTGTTCTGGAGTGCAGGTCACATGTAATAAATAATGAAAATATATGCTTCTTAATAGCAGGAAGAACTACAGCCCAGCAGGAACAGCATGGCAGATCTGGCAGTCAACGCAATACCACCACTCAGCAGGGGCCTTGCTTCCTCACCAGCAACAAGAGGCTCAGGCACATTAATGGCGCCACACTTGTTTTCTTACCTGATTTCAGTATGGGGTAAAAACCCAAAGTGACCCCTCTTAAGGCTTTGTTTGCACTAAAATCTGCCAGGTTATTTAAGCACAACTTCTTCTGGACACTCTGGGTGGAGCAGCACCAGCAAATGATACTCTGGGAGGGTTCCTCCCTGTCTCACAATCCTCCGATACCACTTAGCGCAAGACACGAAGAGAAGAAAAGCAAAGCATAAACCCTTAACACACTGAATCTTGTTAACTTAGAAGTAAACCCCTCGGAGGGGATTTCTGGAGAATTCTGTTATCAGATTAGAACATATCACAAGGGCCATAAAGAAATGTCTCAAGCCCACCAATAAATGTTAACTACTGTGTGCATGTAGTTGGTATAAGAAAAACCAGGAAAGCAATTTATAATAATTTCATAGAATGATTTAAAGTTTTCAGGAAACAGACTAATAGAGTGCATTCCTTCAAAAACTTGCACTTGTTATTTTCTAGGCATGAGCTAGGTGAGGCAAGGGCCGAGACCAGACAGGAGTTCACATTCCCCATCTGTGCAGTAGTGAATGAGCACCACTAAATATTACACAAAAGAAGAGTTCTTCCAGGCATGTTCCTTGCAATGTAAAGAGGGAATCTGAAGAAAAGAAAAGAGGAGAGAGGCAAGAAGTGGGAGCAAACAAATGATGACATAGTCCCACCCACATCATTTGTTCAGTTAAGAAAATGGAGACATTTCTGTGCGAGACGACTTCAAAGGAATATGGGAGAAGTTTCAGACTATGATGCACGTATCAGAGTTGTTACCTGCTCACATAGAAGAGACAAAATTAGAACAGACGGGGCAATATTGCTTTCTGACAGCAGAGTCTGAGGAACTGGCAGCAATTAAAAAAAAAGCAGAATTCGGTACAAAAGATATGCTAATGAATCTAAGTGTAAATGCAGCAAAAAAGTGAAAACAATGTGACCTAGACACATCATGCACAAAAGCAGGACAGTCAACACCTGTACAGTACTGTGCTTCCAGAGGGGGCATGCACAGGCCATGCAACTGATGGCATGTCAGCAGTAGCGGCACAGGTGAAGACAGCTTCAGAAGCAGAACATCAGTGACCAGAGGCCTGCCTAGAGGCAAACAGCAATCAAGTAGCAGCGAGAAAGGGGCTTGGAGGCTGCCTGTGAGTGAGTATTTTAATAATAAAATCACTGATGGAAGAGAGGGCCATTCAAATGTGACCTGTGTTGAAACAATCTGAGTAATTACAGAATCACACACTACATCAGTGTGTGGTCTGATTACTGAGCAGGTAAGCTTGGCCATTTTGGGTAGTAACTCTGTCTACTGCTCAGCTTATTTGAAACAAGGTGCTTCTGGGAACAGGCTCTTGGAAACAAATGTGACTTTAAGAAAGAATGGGCGAGTTCTCCTAGCCTTTTCAACTAGAGTCTCAAAACCAATTTTCTTTTTAAGGCTAACTTGTTTATGTTTAATGCGGAGCAGGTAAGCTGTGACTATTAATACAAGAACAAAGGAAAACAATTCTTATGCAGATAAGCCACTGGCTTTATTTCCCAAGTGCTTCTGTGATCCATCATGTTAGCTATACAACACATGCAAGAATTACCAAACTACCATGAAATTATTGTCTAATGGCATACAAGGCACCTGGAATAGTAAGCAAAGGTTTCCCTTAAATTCTGGGCCTTATTTATGAAAGGATGTAAAAAATAAATACTAAGTGGCATTTGTTGGGGGTTGGTGTGGTGCTGTCTATTCTAATGTTAATAGTTTCCCCACCCCTGAGGCCTGCTTGCTACAAGCAGACCTTAACCTACTCAGACATTGTAAGTTTTATGTCTGTTTAACCAATAAAATGCTTACATATCCGGGCAAGGTAGATGGGGAGGTGTGGACAAGGTTCCTGGGCTTTTGGAGACAGGAGGATCACGGGAGAGGAGAGGAGGAAGGAAGATGGAGGAGAAAGGAGAAAGCAGAGTTGCAATGCCATAGAAAGAGAACCACGTAGGACTGTAAGAAAAGGAATGGCCCAGATGAAAATGTAAATGTTTATGGAGTTATTGATGGGAGGTATCCTGGAATGGGACTGGGAGGTAAAGGTAGTTTGGAGGGTTAATATGTGCTCAGCCCAAGGTAAAATAAGGCAAATCTAAAATCTAACAGGTGTCTATGTCTTTACTGATTATGATAGCAGGTTAGATAATAATGCCATAATAATTACAGGCTAATAATAAACATTATTCGTATGTACTTATAAAATTACCACAACAGTCATTAATATTTTAAAGAAGTAAATGTTCATTGTTTAAAATAATATTATATGTAACCTTATTCTTCTGATAATAAGAGATTTGATTCTTATTTTTATTGTAATATTCAATTTTTTCTCTTCCAAAATAACAACAAAGAATCTGCCCATGATGAACTAGTAATAACTCAGGAAGATAAACAATGCTCTTGTTCTTCATGAAAACAAAGGCTTCCTATTCATAAGGAACTGTGACAAAGAAACACTCCAAACTCAAAAGAATCGCACTTGTTAAGAGTGAAGAGTGAGGACGGGGCCTGTCTTGCTGAGGCGTGCAGGGCGATAGTTAGGTATTTTAGTTTAGTGAGCATGGTTATGATTGCTGTGGACTGATGTGCCCGCCCCCACGGTGGCAGCATTAGGATCCCTCATGAACTGAGTCAGTGCCCTCACAAAGGCAGGGGAGCTAGTTTTTCCTTCTCTCTGCTCTCGCTGTCTATCTGAGAAGTTGGCCACCTGCAAATGAGGAAGTGGCCTCCCAGGGAGCAGACTTGGTGCACATCTTGTTCCAGATACTCATCTTCTAACTGTGAGAAACACAGTTGCAAGCTACCCAAGTTCCCAGTGAATAAGTCAGTGATTAAGAAAAACAAGACAATTCTGAAAAAACATTACAGAAAGAAGCAAGAAGACATAAAAAGGGGACAAGGACATATAGGGGAAGGGGAAGACGCTTTATAAAAAGGCTAGGGTGGAGTTGAGACAGTGGGGTGACAACAGTCAGAATGTATTATGTTCATGTATAAAACTGTCAAAGAAGACATTCAAGGAAAGCCTAAAGATAACGAGTCTAAGCTTTATAACAGACAAGGGCAGATTCTTTCCCATAGGGATTCTGAGTGTTTTAGCAGAAGAACACGATAGAGAAGGTAGGATCACCAACCCAGCAAAATTCCCTGGGCTCATATGCAGAAGAATGACATCAGTTTATGATAAGGACACATAGATTCTTGCCCTTAAGTGGCTTAGCTGCTCAGGGAGAAACCAGTGTCGCAGAAAAGAAAACATGAGTCCACAGAGGGCCCAGCACAGGGCATGGGAGACAGGGGCAAAAGGCAGGAAACACTTCCTGCTTGAGAAGAACTCTTCTGGCCTTGATACTTAAGGTAACTACAGAAGCAGCTTACAGCCTATGTGATTAAAAAACTGTAACCAAACTAACTGCTAACCTCATGTAAACAATGGACCTGGAAGTACAATTCCGGCCCAATAGTCAGCATCGTAAGCATTAGGAAATTGCTCCTATATGAACCTCAGATATTTACTTTGCTCTTTATCTATGTGGTTGGTGTTTATGAATGACAGATACCCTAAAGTCTCTAGTAGACCCTAAAGAGACAGACATTGACAAAGATCATTATGCACAAAATGCAAGGATAAAATAATGCAGCATGATGGAGTTTGTCCAGTTTCCCACACGTGCTCTGCATCAGTTTGAGTTCATTCCTAACAGAAACTGGAGGCTTTATTTTTATTAACAGTTTAATTTGTCTATTCAGAAAAACTCTCAGTGCTTTTACAGTTATACACCTGGTCTGTTCACAAAGATTTCTCTCTGCTTTCCTCTATGACCCAGATAGCTGACATTCTGGTTACAAAGATACTTTCAGAGTGCAATGTGGCTCAAGAGCTACCAACCTTTGTCTACACTGGCATTTTAAAGTGAGATGAGATAAGGTTAAAGGCAACAGAGATGTACATAAACAATTAGGACACAGAGAAAGTAGGAAGGATAGCTCGAGCCAGGATGTTGCTGACTCATTTCACACAGAGAAGCAAGCTTTAACAGCTTTGGTGATGAACAGCCGAACCAGAGAAGGAATTTTGTACAGTGGCTGGTATCATGTATAGCAAATTGTGATTGGGCATTTCCAGGAGAGCTCCCCTGTTTTGAAACATCTACAGAGAATGTTTGAAATTATTATGCATATGATACTCCTTTAAAAGAAGTGATTCAGGTCTTAAACAGAAAGGAACGGAAAGGCAGCCAAAGCAGTTGTGCCCATGCCCAGTAGGCTCACAAGTCCCTTCTCCTCATCTGAAGGCAGCAACATGCGAGCAGGAGCCCAAATGTCTGAAAGGTACTTTACAGTCCAGAGATAACTTCTGCTTTTAGGGGAAGAAGTCTACACAGGATGCCTTACTTCCAGTTTAGTACATGTGAAAGTAGTGAGTACAGATGACGACCCGACCATTGACGTTAGACTTGTGACAGAAAGATGTCATTCTTTCATTTCTCACCTCTCAAGCAGATGAACTTCAAAGGCTCAAGCTGGAAGAAAGGGGAAAACTGAGTGTTTGGTCACATTAACAACCACCATGAGAAAATCAAAAGGAAAATTAAAAGGAGCCCATGGCTGCTAAGATATGGATGGCCTGCTCTGGGGATTGTTGTGACGTCCACTTTGTTCACAGCCAGGATGAAAGGACCAGGAGAAGAGAGAAGCCAGGGCTCCTCACGGTCTCTAGCCCAGGACTCGCATTTATAATTCTGACCTTCAAACGCCTCTGAAGTTTGTATCGCTGCTTTCAGCAGCCCCAACTCAGCCATAACCGTTGCTGCATTGCATTTTGGAGAAGAGGATTCTATTGACAGGTTTTAGAATCTCTCTAGTGCTGACTCTACCACCAGTTCTATACCCACCTCTTCACAATTACTATCCTATAGCGTTAGAAGTCAACTTTCATTTTTTCCATGACATCCTGTCTCCCTAAAAAAGTTACGCTCTTTAAAGAGAACAGCCAGTGCTTTGAGGACTGCCATCAGCATTCTCGTTCATTCGACTCATTCACTCAATGGCCACTGTGATGTCTGTACACACAATGCAAGGAATGTGACACGCTGTTAGAACACAAGCACAAAAATGTCCTGGCAGCAAGAGAACACGCAGATTATCCTCAAGGCTCAGAGTGTTGGTTCAAATCTGTAACTCTAACACTGGAGACTGAGGCAAGAGGGCTGCCAGGAGTTTGTGGCAATCCTGGGCTACACAGCGGTCTCCAGGTCAGCTTGTATTACAGCATGCAACCATTCGTCAACAAATAAACACCCCAGAATTATTTCTGGTTGGTAAGCAGCAACCAATCTATGAACCAAGGAGCAAGTTGAGCCTCTTGAATGAAGAATACAGTTTAAAAAACTACCTAAAAAGTAAAAAAAGGTTGAAAACAACACCAACTACTTTTTTTTCCCCATAGAAACACCACGTGTCTACTGTGAAAAAACTTATGAATACAAAACAGAGCAGAGAGAGAGGCAGAGAAGAGCGATCATGTCACTAGCTGGAGATAACTGCCACGAACAGCACCATGGATTGGTAGCACCATGGGTGTGCCTGAGTGCTTTGCTTCTAAAGCTCATCTTGCAGAGGTTTTTAAAACAAGAACTTAGCACTGTTTACCAAGCAATATTTAACTCCTCTTTTCATAACAATTACCTACCTAATAGTCATTTTGAGGTTATTTTATCATCATAACTCATATTTAGTGAGTATACTGGAATTCATGGACCTATCACATTTATTCCAGGTTATTTTCATGGTAGCTTTTAAGAATGTGAATATTCTTTACCCTACTACTGAGATACCCATGCAATCATTTTACTTGCATTCTATCCACAATTAGCAGAGAAACAACCAGCTTAGATGTCTATCAGCAGATGAATGGAAATGAAATTGTAGTACATACATACAACGAAATTTTATGTAGCTATGTGGAAAAATGAAGTCATGAAACATGAAACTTGCAGGAAATGGATGGAAGTGGGAGACATTATATTAAGTGAAGTAGCTGAGGCCCAGAGTGAGACACACTGTTCTCTCTCACATGCGGATCCAGCCCTTTGATTTTTATGTGTGTGTATTTACAGGGTAGTCAGTGTAGGTACAGCTCACAAACTAAAAAGAGATCCCTGAGAGAGGAACAAGTAGGAACACAAGTGTCCTAGAGGAACACAGAGAAGAGCAGGGAGGGTTTTAACACTGTAGGGTCAGGGTCATCAGAACCTGAGGATATACGTGTGCACATGGAAAGGGAGACAGGGCCTCAAGTGAAGTGGGGACTCCATTTCAGAGAGGGACCAGTGAATACTCAAGCTGACTGTGGAGATTGTTGAATGCCAGATGCTGTCAGAGGCGAAATACTTAGTTCTACAGGTATTATGAACAGAGCTCAGTCTGAAAAAATATTTAACTGCAAGAACATGGTAGGCAGGAAGATGAAGAGGGACCCTAATTCTAGCAGCCTGGAACTCTCCAGTGAAATAGTCTCCCAGTGAACATTTTTTTCCTAGTCTGTTTCAGACTCACTTGTGTGTTTCTATAAAGTATAGACTATTTTCACAAAGAACATGCTTTTAACTGTATCTTTACTTCCCTCACTTGTCTAGCTAAACCCTGCTCTCTCTGAAACCTGATTCAAACATCACTGTCTTTGGGCGCTCTCCCAGCCTGCTACCGCTGCACACTGCAGTATTTTCTCTCTCAGTGGGAAGCACAGAGGTTTAAAAAAAATCTGTCCCTGTGTGTCATGATCCCTTCGAGGGAGAATGTGAAGGCCTAAGCACACACCACAGTAGTTCTTACTTCATGCTTCATGAGTAAGTGCATCGTCCCTGAGTTCCCAGTCTCCAAATGCCACACAAACCAGGAAGTACAGGGAAGCTAACCTCACACTAGCAAAGGTCTGGGTAGGCAAACTGAAACCCACAATTTTAGAAATAATGAAATTTCACAGAAACAAAGAGTCACTAAGGAAAATAAGTCAATTCTTTCTAGAAGGCTGGTCTCATGTGGAAAATCTATCAAAGTTAACGGCACCGCGGCGCAGGGGTGGACTCATTAGGGAGCTGTTTGCGATGCGCAGTGTCAGAAAAGAAAACCAGAACTCACTGCCTGTGATCAGATAAAATCACGAGCACTGTCCACTCCAGCAGGAGATTCCAGAGAAGATAAATGGTCTGCAAAATTACAGTCTAGGCGTGACAGATCAAGGGGAACAGAATTTACAACAGTGGAACTCTTACAGACTTCCCCTATTGCTGATCACAGCAGTAAATCCCATTTTAAAGTGTTTTCATAGAAAGTTACTAAGAAAATTATGTGACACTGAACTGCCAGCAGACTTAAAAACATAACAGAACATCTCAGATGATAATAAAGAGCTGATTTAATCTAATGGTCTTATCTATTTTCAATTGATTGAAACATATGTGGTCTACTGCACTACTGACTGGCTCACACATGCAGTCAGGGTCTATAGCAAGAATCCTCCGGTGTACCTGTATACAGCTTAGCAGTCTTATGGGAAAGAAAGAGCGGGCTGTGCCTCAGTTCAGTGTAGTTTACCTCCCTAATGTGTGTTCCAGCACAGTCTTTTCAGCTGACATTTTCCAGTGTCAGCTAGACATAAAGGTTCTGCCTGAGCCCAGAATCCATCCCAGAGACCCCTCTCCTTTTCACATTCTTTCCTGCTGTCCTGAAACTTGAATGTGCCTCTGTTGTATTAGGGGAGCAGCCTTCCCAGTCCACAGAGGAAGACAAAGACACCAGGCCTGATGGGGCCTTATGGAGGAGGGTCAGATGGAACTATCATTGGACTGGGGGATGGGGCATAGGAGAAGAGGAGGGAGGGAGGGTAGGATTGGGAAGAGATGGGGGAGGGGCTACAGCTGGGATACAAAGTGAATAAACTGTAATTAATAAAAATAAAATGATAAAAAGGCTCTTGCCTCCCCATTATGCACATTCTGGCCTGTAGGTGGCTCTTGGCTCTGCTGACCACAGCCTCTTTGAAACCCTTTCTTGAGCTTCTAGGGCATCAGTGCACTTTGACAATAATTTTTTGGTCTTTTCTGACCAAGAATTTCTTGAAAACTAATGTTCCTTGCATTTTGGTTATCCGCTTTCCTTCTGACTGTGGGGTATTCCTGGGTGAGCTTGTATATCAGTAGTTCTCAGCCTTCCTAATGCTACGAACCTTTAATACAGTTCCTCCTGTTGTGGTGACCACAATCATAAAGTTGTTTTTGTTGCTACTTTATAACTGAAATTATGCTTTGTTATAATTCATAATGTAAGCTGGCTTTGGAGCTACAAGTTTGCCAAGGGGGTGGCAAACCACGGGTTGAAGACTACCATTGTCCACCTTTATGGTTCTTTCATCAACATGCTTGTGGCTCCTTACTCTCTAGCTCTTTCCATCTGTTTCTTTTCTTCCAGTCCTCTTCACTTTGTGCCTTCTGGCTTATTTATAAAGGGAGCTTCCTTCAGTCTGTGTCTATAGCATAGAAAAAGATATTTCTACGTGAATAATTTGTTCATTTCTGAACTTACTTAATAAGTCCCTTTCCTCCTAAAGCCTTTCCTCCTTTACACTGAGAAGCAGCGTCCATTTAACAAGAGGAGGAGATCTGCATTGCTAGCAGGAGGAAAAAAAGCATGATCCAGTTGGACAATGTGCAGAGAGTGAGGGACCCTGGAACACTCAGTCCTAAATGGGATGTCTCCATCAAATCCCTTCTCCCAGGGCTCAGCAAACCCAGCAGAAGAGGAGGTGGAAAGATCCTAAGAGACAGATGTGGTGAAGGACACTAAGAAAGCAAGGCCTTCTAAACGGAACAGGATCAACACAATATGAACTAGCAGAGACTGGCAGCAAGCACAGTGCCTGCATGGGTCTGTGCAGAGGAGGTCCCAGTGCTGGGAGAAGTGGACAAGAGCCAAATCCCTAACCCAGAAGCTATGTCCAATTGATAACTACTGAAAATGAAAGATGAGGTCTCGCTAGCAGAGTTCCACTCTGTGCTCAGCAGTAGACAGCCAACACAAAACAAACTCAGTGGCATCTTTGGAACTATTTTGTTCGTAAGGTTTGACAAGGCTTTTTATAATTTTTATTTTTAAATTTTACCCTTTCAGGTTCTTTTTTTTTTTT
>JAQQSO010002657.1:0-14193 GCA_028658305.1 Pachyuromys duprasi | reverse complement strand
AAAACCTTAGTTGCATTTACCACATAACAGGAATCTGAAACAATATTTAAGGGACCTGGAAAATTTTCCAGGACCTCTAGCACCACTAAACATTCCACAATTTGAGGTGAGGTTTCATGATATTGTTTAGATACAACTTTGTCATTAACCACATAGGCCCCCACTCCTGTCTTTGACCCATCTGTATAGACTACTGTTCAGTCCGAAAGCGGTTCCTGAGATGTGATGCATGGGAACACAACTGCTTGAGTTAAAGCAAATTGTAGGATGGGACATTTGGGATAGTGGTTATCTATCAAAGTGCCAAAAGAAGTGACCAGCACCACCCAAACATCAGAGGTAGCAGTTAATATCTGGACTTGATGGGCAGTATAAGGCACTATTAAAACCTTGGGTTCCTTTCAAAAATGGGTGGTGGCTGCTTTTAACCCACGAAGGGCAAGCTGAGCAACTGTATCTGGATATCATTCAATAATCTTTGCAGGAGAAGCATTGGGATGAACCCATAATAAGGGCCCATCCTGCCACAACACAGCAGTTGGTAAATGTTTAGTTTTAAAATTTCCTTTATGCCCACAAGAAAGGCAAAGATTTGTGTTTACCTTACCTGCTGTTAATCATCTTGAACCAGACAAAAGATATCAGTGGAAAGTTTTACCTCAAGGTATGGCCAACAGCCCCACCATATGTCAGCTGTATGTACAAATGGCCCTTGAACCAGTTAGGAAACAATTTCCCTCCTTGCTGTTGATCCAATATATGGATGACATTCTTATGTGCCATAAGGAATTAGCTATTTTACAGACTTCATACCCTTTATTGCTAAAAACCCTGGGACAATGGGGCCTGCATATTGCTACTGAGAAGGTTCAAATTTCAGAAATAGGCTCCTTTCTAGGGACAGATATTTACCCAGAAAAAATAGTTCCTCAGAAATTAGAGATTCACAGAGACCATTTACATACTTTAAATGATTTTCAAAAATTATTGGGTGATATAAATTGGTTGAGACCATTTCTAAAAATTCCCTCTGCTGAATTAAAACCTTTGTTTGATATTTTGGAAGGGGAAGCTCATATTTCCTCGCCTAGAGCCTTAATGCTGGCTGCAAGCCGCGCCCTGCAAGTGGTAGAAATGCCTTACAAGATGCCCAGCTAAAACACATAGATGAAACCAAAGCTTTTGACTTGTGTGTTTAAAAAACAATCTTTAATGTCTATGATTATAATCCTCCATTGTTTAGGTAAAGCAGAGAGCAGAGGTAGGCCTCATTGCATGGAGCCAAATAGCCGCATCTGTGCATTAATGGCCCTCACATCATGGAGAAGTCTCCATTTTCCTGATTTCTTTTTTATAACGAAAATAGGTGTATTCCAAGGAGAGGTGGAGGGCTCCAAATGACCAAGCTGTACTTGTTCTTTAATCAGTCTTGTAGCAGCTTCTAATTTTTCAGAGGATAGGGGCCTTTGAGGAACTCATAGGGCCTCCTCCATAAGCCAGGGTATGGTCATAGAACCCTCAATGGCAGCTAGGGAACACCCAAACCTTGTCTTCCTGTATTACTTTCTTGTGAGACTGGGCTTAATCTTCCTTGCTCTTTTCTGCCAAGACCTTTTCCTTCCATATATCCCATCCTTTTCATAATATCAATAGCTTGTTGAGAATACTCATTAGTTAATGTTAATCCTAAATCTTGTAAAATGTCTCTCCCCCAGAGATTAATGGGGAGAGGAAGCACATAAGGTATGAAGCTTCCTGTTTGACCTTCTGGTGGCTGTCAAGTCAATGAGCGTGAACTGACTGTGGGGCTGGCTTCATATCCCAACCCTTGTAAGGAGTGGGACGATTGTGTAACAGGCCACACCTTAGGCCACCAGTTGGAGGAAATAATACTTTTATCAGCTCCTATGTCCAAAATTCCATTAAAGCTCTTCCTCTCTATCATTAATTGCAAGGTGGGTCTAGTTTTAAGATCAACTACCAAGTGAACGAAGTCATTTCCTCAAGAACCAAGCCCATTGGCGCCTCTTGATATTTTAGTAGATGGAAAGCAATTATGTAAACTTGGGAGGAGAACTAACTGAGCAATTCTATCCCCAGGAGAGATAGAAAATATGCCTTGTGGACAAGAGCAGAGAACCTGAAGTTTTCCAGTATAGTCTTGGTCCATTACACCAGGATGAACCATAAGTCCCTTCAAAGTAAGAGAGGAGCGACCTAGGATAAGGCCGACACTTCCCTCAGGCAGGGGGCCTTTAAAATCAACCAACCGGGACAGGATGCATGCCCACATGTGGCATTAGTAAGAATTGGGAGGTGGAAAGGAGGTCCAATCCTGCAGAGCCTCTTGTAGCTCTGCAGCTAGAGGTGTCCTCCTGTTGCCAACTTGTGTCCCATATTTTTGGGGGCCCTGAGACCTGGGGCCCTGAAATCCGTTTTTTGGAACATTCTCATCTCTTTCCTCTGATGGTGTGTCATGTTGAATAAGCTTTCCCTGAATATCTCTAACTGAGCGACACTCACTGGCCCAGTGATAACCCTTCCTGCACTTGGTACAGAGTCCTGGAGTTTTCTTTTGCGCAGGAGCATGGCATTCTCGTTTTAAATGACACGGTTTGCCACAGTTATAACAGACTTTATGGCCGCCAGGACTTGGGTGGTTTTTGCTCTTTAAAATAGCTGCTGCAAGGCCGGCATTAGTAAGCGGGCCTCCAAGTCCTCGACAAACCTTTATCCTGTCTGTCATCCCTTTACTTCTTCTAGGGGTAATGACTGCCTTACATTCTGGTGAGGCATTTTCATACACCAGTTGTTCTATCATTGGTTTAACTCGCTCTGGGTCTCCAAAATCGTGCCTGCTGCTTCTGTCATCCTAGCCACAAATTCTGAGAAAGGTTCCTGGGGGCCTTGTATTATTTTTGTTAGGTGTCCCCCGGCCTCGCCCTTTTTTGAGAGGGCTTTCCACACTTTAATAGCGGCAGCGGAGATCTGGCCATATGCTCTCCAATCGTAGTTCGTTCGATTATTGACAAATTGTCCTTGCCCTGTTAACAAATCAAAAGTCCATTGTTGCTGATTGTCTTCTGCATTGGCATTGGCCCTTGCCTGTATTTGAGAGGCATCATGCCACAAGGCTTTCCATTCCATGTACTGTCCCATATCAGGGAGAGCAGCTTTTACTGTATTTTGCCAATCATTTGGAGTCATCGCCATATTGGGGAGTCTCTCAAGCTGCATAATTGTAAAATTGGCATCTACTCCATATTTATTAACTGATTCAGCAAGTTCCTTAATAAGGGGATATTCTACCGGTGCGTGAACGTGACCTCCATCTGCAGCCTCAAAGGCCTGGAAGACTTGTA
The DNA here is from genome assembly GCA_028658305.1 of Pachyuromys duprasi. Lineage (NCBI taxonomy): Eukaryota > Metazoa > Chordata > Mammalia > Rodentia > Muridae > Pachyuromys > Pachyuromys duprasi. Next base: position 10,831 of record JAQQSO010002657.1, on the reverse strand, counting down.
AGAGCTTTCTCCTGTCTCCCTTTGAAAGGAAAGAGTCCGAACAGTACTTGCTCGCATAAGGCGGAGGATCACTGGGGATGATAGTGGTGGCAGACTGAGAAACTCTGCAGCTTCTATCTCTTGTCTTCTTCTGCTTTCGATTTTTTTGCAGCAGCCGCTTATCAGGGTAATCCTCACAGCAGGCCGCTTCCTTATTTAAGTCCTCCTCCTCAGAGGGACTTAGCTCCTCCCATTCAGAGCTATCAAGTCTTAAAGCCTCCAGTTCCTTTATTGGATAAAGAGGCTTCTTTTTCAGGGCTTTTTTTTCTTCCTTATACTCTCCCAGGGCATCCTTTCCCTCTTCTTTCACTTCCGTGGACCAGGCGTCCATGGAAGGGGCTTTTTTCTTAGGTATACCTTTCCTTTTTTCTTTAAGAGCTCCTAACCTTTTATCCAGCTCTGTTTCTGACATGTTGTCTTGCAACTCTTCTAACACTCCCTGGCCTGCTGCTACAGTTGAGCAGCATTTCTCGTCCTGCAGGCATGACCTCACTAGCTTCCACAATGGTCTAGTTCCAGGCTTTAATTTCCCGTTTTGTTGTTCTCTCGTCAAATCACCCTCCAATTTATCCCAGGAGGTGAGGTAAGGGACCTCGAACACACATACCAGGGGGCCACGCAATTGACCTCTTTTACAAATCCCTCCAACGTTTTTGTTGAAATCTTTAACTCATGCTGCTGCAAGAGCGACTGAAGCGCCTTGATTACGGAATGTGAAGCCCCCATGCTGCTCTCTTATCTATGAGAGAAACTGACACACAGCAGGGGGGGGGGGCACTGCGACTTATCTATGTCCGTCTGACCTTGCCCAGCGTGCAGAGCTTTCTAGCACGAATATTTGTGGAAGCAAAATGAAACCAAAAGGAAGAGAACGAGCGCTGCTAGCACAATAACGAAAGCTTCAAGAGCTCCAGCAAACTGGGGAGGGAGCTGAGACAAATCAAGACCAAACATGCCTCTCAGAGCTTACCTTTGTCCTGCAGTTCTGAATCCTCCCCGTGGAAAAAGAGGGGTCTCCTCGGTGCCGGCGATGGTGGGTTCCCGGGTTTCGGCACCAACAGTGACCCGCACAATCGTCTTGCCAGCAAGAACGCGCACTCGGACACCAGGATCCTTCTGCAGCAAACGTTTATTGCGATGGAAAGAGGAAGACCCTGAGCCCTGAAAAGGTGCTGTTTATATACACCCTAGAGCGGCGTTTCACTTCTGATTGGCTGCTTGCTCATAACCTCATATTCCGCCCCGGGCTGGGCAGTGACTTGGCGCACTTTCACCACTTACACATGTGCAGTGCACTTTATTACTTGTGGGAACACCGGATGCCAGTGACATCTTGTAATGGCGAACACTGTCACCACTTACCGCAGCTCTCTACATTAGCTGGCGAAACTTCAACTATCTCAGGTGAAATTTCAAACATCACAGAGGAAAGTTCTGGCATCACAGAGGAAAATTCAGTCATCGCAGGTAAAATTTCAAAAGATGCAGGAAAAAATTAAACAACCACAGGTAAAATGTGAACTATGGCGGTGAAATTTTGATATTTGAAAGTAAAATATCAACCAGAACAAATGAAACTTCAACAATCGCAGGTGAAATTTCAACATTTCAAGCAAATTTTCACATATTACAGGCAAAAATTCAGCCATTGCACAGGAAAGTTCAGTCTTCACTGGGTAAACTTGTACTATCTCAAATGAAACTTCAACCTTCTTTGGTGAAACTTCAACCATGACAGGCAAAACCTCTATATTTCCAAGTAAAATTTCGAATACTGCAGGCGAAACTTCAGCCACTGCACATGACACGTCAACCTCTAGGGAGATACTTCAAATTTCTGTGGAAAAATATTGACCATTGCAGGTGAAACACCAACCATCACACATAAAATTTCAGCCATCTGAAGGAAATCCTCAACCATATCAGGTGACATTTCAAACACCGAATTTGAAACTTCATATTTTGTAGGCAAAACTTCAAATATCTCAGGTGAAATTTCAAAAATCGCAGGAAAAACTTCCATATTTTCATATAAAACACGAACGATGACAGGTGAATCCTCAACCATTGCAGGTAAAATTTTGATATTAGAAAGTAAAACATCAGCCACTACAGATGAAAATTCAGCCATGGCACAGGAAAGTTGACTCTTCACAAGTGAAACTTGAAACATATCAGGTGAAACTTCAACCTTCCATGATGAAACTTCAACCACGACAGACAAATTTTCAAAGTTTACAAGCAAAAATTAAATATCACAAGCGAAATTTCAGCTGTTGCATAGGAAACTTCAAGTATCTCAGGATATACTTCAAACATCGGCTGGAAATGATTATGCATTGCAGGTGAAATGTCAACCATCGAATGTGATATTTAAGCCATCAGAAGAGAGACTTCAAACATGGCAGGAAACATCAACCTATGGAGGAGAAACTTTCAATATCTCAGGAGAAATGTCAGCATTTGCAAGCCAGACTTCAACCATCAAAAGTGAAATTTTTAGCCATCGCACAGGAATCTTCAAACATCAAAGGAGCTACATCAACCATCACAGGCAAATTTCTTCCTTCACAAGTACAACTTCAAACATCGCAGGTGAAATTTCAGTCATTTCAAGGAAATTTCCTTGAGATGACGTTTCAAACATAGAAGTTGAATCTACCAACTTTGAAGGGGAAACTTCAAGTATCTCAGGTGAATTTTCAAACAACATAGGTGAACTTTCAGACATCACAAAGGAACCTTTAACCATCACGGGTGAAATTTCAAACCTTGCAGGAAAAACTTCAAACATCACAATTGAAATTTCAAACATCCCAGATATAATTTCAGTCATCTCAAGGAATCGCCAGCCATCGCACGTGACATTTCAAACACAGAAGTTAAATTTCAACCTTAGCAGAGGAAATTTCAACCATCTCAGTTGAAATTTCAAACATTGCAGGTGAACCTTCAGACATCACAGAGGAAACTTTAACCATGACAGGTGACATTTCAAACTTCGAGGGAAAAACTTGAACCATCACATATGAAAATTCAACCACAGGAGGTAAAACTTCGATATTTGCAAGGAAAACATCAAAGAGGACAGGTGAAACTTCAAACATTGCTCGTGAAACTTCAGCCATCTCAGGGAAATCCTCAACCATCGCAGGTGACTTTTCTAACATAGAAGTTGACATTTCAAACTTTGCAGGCAAAACTTCAACTATCTCAGGTGAAATTTCAAACATTTTAGTTCAACCTTCAGACATCACAGAGGACACTATAACATTTAAAGGTGAAATTTCAAACTTTGAAGGAAAAACTTCAACCATCACGAATGAAACGTCAACCATCACAGGTAAAACTTCAATATTTGCAAGTAAAACATCAAAAATTATAGGTGTAACTTTAACATTTCAAGCACATTTTCAAACATTACAGGCGAAAATTCAGCCATTGCACAGGAAAGTTCAGTCTGTGCTGGCAAAACTTCAATTATCTCAGGTGAAATTTCAAACATCAGAGACAAAACTTCAGCCATCACATAGGAAAATTCAAGCATCACAGGTGAAATTTCAAATGTCGCTGGAAAACATAAACCACCACAAGTGAAACTTCAACCATCGCAGGTGAAATCTAAAATATCACAGCTGAAACTTGAACCATCATAGGCAACACTTCACTGTTCACAGGCTAAAATTCAAACATCACAGGGGAAATTACGAACATCGAAGATCAGCCATGCCAAGTGTACTTACAATAATCAAAGTCGAATTTTTCATAATTCCCTGGCAGCTTCAAATTGCATAGGTGACACTTCAATCATTGCAGGTGAATAATCGATATTTCCAAGCTAAAGATCATCAATTACAGGCGAAAATTCAGCCATGGCACAGGAAAGTTAACTCTTCACAGGTGAAACTTGAACTATCTCATATGAAACTTCAAACTTCCATGGTGAAACTTCAACCATGAAAGGGTAAACTTCAACTATTGCTAGCAAAATTTCCAATATCACAGGCGAAATTCCACTGCACAGGAAATTTCAAGTATCTAAGGAGAAAATTCAATCTTCAGTGGGAAATGATTTACCACTCAGGGCAATAATCAGCCTTGGAGGTGATATTTTAGCCATCACAAGAGAGAATTCAATCACTGAAGGAAAAATTTCAACCTTTGGAGGAGAAACTTCAATCATCTTACGAGAAATGTCAGCATTCTCAAGCTAGACTTCAACCATCAAAAGCGAAATTTTGGCCATCCAATAGGAATCTTCAAATATCACTGGTGCTACTTGAGAAATCACAGGCAAAACTTCTTCATTCATGAGTACATCTTCAACCATTGCAGGTGAAATTTCAGCCAACTCAAGAAATCACCAGCCATTGCAGGGGACATTTCAAACATACAATTTGAAACTTCAACCTTTGCAAGCAAAATTTCAAATATCTCAGGTGAAATTTCAAACATCACAGAAGAAACTTTGCCATCACAGAGGAAAATTCAACCAGCACAGGTGAAAATGCAAATGTCACAGGAAAAACGTAAACCATCACAAGTGAAACTTCAACCATCACAAGTGAAACCTAAGCTACCACAATTGAAACTTTAACCATCATAGGCAACACTTCACAGGCTAAAATTCAAACATCAAAGGGGAAATTACAAACATCAAATTTCAAACATGCCAAATAAACCTGCAAAAATTGAAGGTGAAATTCCCTGGCAGCTTCAACTGTCATAGGCGACAGTTCAATCTTTGCAGGTGAAATATTGATATTTCTAAGCAAAAGATCAACCATTACAGGCAAAAATTCAGCCGTGGCACAGGAAATTTGAATATTTGTAGGCAAAACTTGAACTATCTCACATGAAACTTCAAACTTTCATGGTGAAACTTCCACCATGACTGATGAAACTTTAACTATTGCTAGTAAAATTTCCAATATCACAGGTGAAATTTCAGCCACTACACAGGAAACTTCAAGAATCTCAGGACAAATTTCAACCTTCAGCAGGAAATGATTTAGCACTCAGGTGAAACATCAGCCTTGCGGGTGATATTTCATCCATTGAAAGATAGACTTCAATCTTTGTAGGAAAATATTCAACCTTTGGAGGAGAAACTTCAACCATCTCGGTTAAATGGCAGCATTTTCAAGCGAGACTTCAACTATCAAAACCAAGATTTTAGCCATCACACAGCAATCTTCAAATATCACTGGAGCTACTTCAACTGTCACAGGCGAAACTTCTTTGTTCACAAGTACATCTTCAACCATTGCAGGTGAAATTCAGCCATCTCAAGAAATCACCAGCCATCACAGGGGACATTTCAAACATAGAAGTTGAAATGTCAACCTTTGCAAGTGAAACTTCAACTATCTCATGTGGAATTTCAAACATTACAGAAGAAACTTCAGCCATCACAGAGGAAAATTCAACTGTCAGGTGAAACCTAAGCCATCACAGCTGAAACTTCAACCATCATAGGGAGCACTTCACTGTTTACAGGCTAAAATTCAAACATCAAAGGGGAAATTGCAAACATTGAAGTTCAAGCATGCCAAGTGAAACTTCAATAAATGCAAGTGAAATTTTAGTAATACCCTTGCAACCTTCACATGTCATAGGCGACAATTTAATCTTTGCAGGTGAAAAAAACAATATTTCTAAGCAAAACATGAACCATTACAGGCAAAAATTCAGCCATGGCACAGGAAAGGTCAGTCTTCACAGGCGAACCTTGAACTATCTCAGATGAAACTTCAAACTTCCATGGTGAAACTTCAACCATGACTGACGAAACTTCAGCTATTGCTAGTAAAATTTCCAATATCACAGGTGAAATTTCAACCACTGCACAGGAACTTTGAAGAATCTCAGGAGAAACTTCAACCTTCAGCGGGAAATGATTTACCACTCAGCTGAAACATGAGCCTTGCAGATGATATTTCAGCCATCTCAAGAGAGACTTCAATCTTTGCAGGAAAAACTTCAACCATTGGAGGAGAAACTTCAACCATCTCAGCAAAAATGTCAGCATTCTCATGGAGACTTCAGCCATCAAAAGCAAAATTTTAGCCATCCAAAAGGAATCTTCAAATATCATTGAAGCTACTTCAACCATCACAGGCAAAACTTATTCCTTCACAAGTACATCTTCAAACTTCGCAGTTGAAACTTCAACCTTTGCAGGTAAAACTTCGATATTTACAAGAATAATATCAATCCTGACAGTTGAAACTATAACCATCTGTGGAGAAACTTCAGCCAACTCAAGGAAATCCTCAACCATCGCACGTGACATGTCAAACATGGATGTTGAAACTTCAATATTGCAGGCGAAACTTCAACTATTTCATGTCAAATTTCAAACATAGCAGGTCAACTTCAGACATCATAGAGGACACTTTAACCATGACAGGTGAAATTTCAAACTTCGCAGGAAAATCTTCAACCATCACAAGTGAAACTTCAACCATGGCAGGTAAAACTTTGATATTAGTAAATAAGACATAAAAAATGACAGGTGAAACTTCATCATTTTAAGCAAATTTTCAAATATTACAGGCTAAAATTCAGCCATTTCAAAGAAAGTTCAGTCTTTGCTGGTGAAACTTCAACAATCTAAGGTGAAATTTCAAATGTTGCAAGAACAACGTAAAACATCACAGGTTTAACTTCAACCTTGGCAGGTGAAATCAGAGCTATCAAGCTGAAACTTCAATGATCATATGTGGCACTTCATATTTCACAAAATAAAATTCAAACATCAAAGTTAAACTTTCGATATTTTAATATCACAATGCTCCTACTATGACGTCAGAATTGCTTTAGGACATCACAATGGTATTAGGATATCACAATGCTACTACTGTGAAATCATAATGAATTACTGTAACCTCACAATGGTATTGTGGCATCACTATGGTTCTATTGTGCCATCATAATGTATTGTGACATTACATTACTACTGTGAAATCACAATGGAATTATGACATAACAATGGTACTACTGTGATATCACAATCATATTTTAATATCATAATAGTTCTATTCTGATATCCCAATGTTCCTATTATGGCATCCCGATGGTATTTGCATATTACATTGCTACTATTGTGACATCACAATGAATTACTGTGAAATCACAATGGTTTGGGGGCATCACTATGGTTCTATTATGATATCAAAATTCTGTTGTGATATCACAGTGGTACAAATGTGAAATCACAATGCAATTATGACATTCCTATGATACTCTCTGATACCACAATGCAATTATGCCATCCCAATGGTATTGAGATATCACAATTTACTTATGATATTACAAATGTACTACAGTGATATCACAATACTATTATGACTTCACAATGGTATTGTGACAATGGTACTACTGTGATCTCACAATGGAATTATGACAACAAAATGGCATTATGAGCTTACAATAATACTGCTGTAATATCCCAATGGTAATATTGTGATATCACATTTGTTTTTTAACATCACAATGACTTTATTATGACATCAAAACTGTATTAGGACTTCACAATGGTAATATGACATAACAATGGCCATAATGTGGCATCAAAATGGTACTACTTTGACATAACAATGGTACTAGTATAACATCACTATGGTATGAGGATATCCCAATGCTACTATTTTTACTTCAAAAAATATTACTGTGACCTCACAATGTATTGTGACATTACAATGATACTATTGTTAAATCACAATCATATTTAAATATCACAATGGTTCTCTTCTGATATCAAAATGGTATTGTGACATCTAAATTTTAGTAATGTAACAAAACAGTGCAATTTTGACATCACAATTGTATTATGACCTCACAATGGAATTATGAAAATAGAAAGGTATTACTGTGACATCACAATTGTACTATTGTAACATCAGAATCATATTTTAACATCACAATGGTTCTATAGTGAAATCACAATGGCATTATGACATCACAAAGGTAATGTGAAATCAAAATGGTACTAATGTGACATCACAATGCAAGGGTGACATAAGAATTGTATTGTAAATTCACAGTGGAATTATTAAATTAGAAAGTCACGGTTATTACAAATTTACCATTGTGACATCACAATGCAATTATGACATCACAATGGTATTGTGACAACACAATGGAAATATGACATTACAATGGAACTGCTGTGACATCAAATCATATTTTAACATCCCAGTAGCTCTATTCTGATATTAAAATGGTATTATGACATCACAATGGTACTAATGTGACATTACAATGCAAGTATGACATAAGAATGGTCTTGTAAACTCACAATGGAAAGGTTGAATCAGAAAGGCACTATTGTGACTTCGCAGTAGTACTATTGTGATATCACAATGCAATCATGATATCACAATAGCATTGTGAGAACACTGCGGAAATATGATATTTCAAAGGTGCTTTTATGTTATCACCATCATTTTTTGTGATATCCCACTGGAATTGTGACATCACAATGGTACTACTGTGACATCACAATGCAATATGAACTCACAATTGTACTGTAAGATCACAATAGAATTATGGCATCACAATGTTGTTATTGTGACATCACAATGGTACTCCTGTGACATCTCAATGCAATTATGAGATCACAATTGTAGTACTGTGCCTTCACAATGCTAATATGATATTACAGTGGTACTGATATATCACGATTGTATTGTGAGAACACAATGAAAGTGTTGTGACATCAAAATCGTATTGATACCTCACAATGGAAATGTGAATTCAGGAGGGCACTTTTGTGACATCACAATGGTGCTATTAGGACATTGCAATGCAATTATGACAACATCTTAGTACTAAAGTTATACCACAATGTAATTATGACATCAGCATGGTACTACTATGGCATCACAATCTTATTTTAACATCACTATGGTTCTAATCTGACATCAGTATTGTACTATGATCACAATATTGTTGTGACATTACAGTGGTACTACAGTGACATCACAATGCAATTATGAAATCAGAATGGTATTGTGGCATCACAATACAATTATGATTTCACAATGGTATTGTGACAAAACAATGTATTTATGACATTACAATGGAACTCATGACGTCACAGTTGAACAACTGTGACATCAGGATATTATTTTAATATCAATATGGTTCTATTCTGTCATCACATTTGTACAATAACATCACAATTGTATTGTACCATCACGATGGTACTACTGTGTAAACAGAATAGTATTTGGATATCACTATGGTTCTATTATGATATTTGGGTATTTTGACAATTACAATGGTATTGACATTACAATGGTATTGACACTACAATGCAAGTATGAAAACACAGTGGTGTTGTTATACCGCAATTAAATTATAACATCTCAAATGTACTATAATGACATCACAATACTATTATGACTTCACAAGTGTATTGTGACATAAAAGTCAAATTATGACATTACAGTAGAACTGTTGTGGCATCACAGTGGTAATATTGTGAAATTACATCATATTTTAACATCACAATGCTCCTATTATGACATTACAATTGCATTAGGACATCACATTGGTATTAGGATATCAAAATGCTTCTATTGTGACATCATAATGAATTACTCTAAACAATGGCATTATGACATCACAATGGTACTGCTGTGACATCACAATATTATTTGAAAATCACTATGAATCTATTAGGATGTCACAATGGTATTTTGACCTCACAATGGTATTGACATCACAATGCAAGTATGAAAATACAATGCTATTGTTATCCAGCAATTCAATTATGACATCACAATGTACAATAATGACATCGCAATACAATTATGACTTCACAAGAGTATTGTGAAATCACAATGGTATTATGACATTGCAAAGTTAATGTGAAAAGAAAATTATACTACTGTGATATCAAAATGCAATTATGACATAACTATGTCGGTGTGACCTCACAATGGCATGATGAAAGCACAAAGGTTCTATTGTGACATCACAATGGCACTACTATAACATCATAATGCAATTATGACAAATCACAGTAGTATTGTGACATCACAATGCAATTATGACATCCCATTTGCACTATTGTGATACAATAATGATATTGTGACATCAAAATGCTACTGTGACAACACAATGGAATTATGACATAACAATGGAACGTTTGTGACATCTCAGTGGTAGTACTATGACATCAAAATTGTATATTAACATTACAATGGATCTATTACAACATCACAATTCCTTTAGGACACCCCAACGATAATATAACATAACAATGGTATTATTATGACATTTCAATTGTATTAGGATATCACCATGCTATTTTTGTGACATCACAATGAAATACTTTTAACTCACAGTGGTATTGTGACTTAACTATGGTTCTATTATGATATCACAATGGTATTGTAGCAACAAATTCTACTAATGACCTCACAATGCAATTATGATATAATAATGATCTCTCTCTCTCTCTCTCTCTATCTCTCTCTCTCTCTCTTTCTCTCTCTCTCTCTCTCTGTGTGTGTGTCTCTCTCTCTTTCTTTCTTTCTTTCTTTTTAATTTATTTATTTTTATCTCAATCACAAGTTAGGTACTTTGAATCCCAGGCGTAGCTCCCTCACTAAGTCCCTCCTACCCTCCCACTCCCTCCCTCATCTCCCTTCTCCCCGCCCCCTCCAAGTCCACAAAAAGGGGAAGACCTCCTTCCCTTCCATCCAACCCCAGCTTATCCTGTCTCCTCAGGGCTGGCTGCAATGTCCTCCCCTGGGATCTAGCCAGTCTGTCACTCCCC
>JAQQSO010002656.1:0-14194 GCA_028658305.1 Pachyuromys duprasi | reverse complement strand
CACCAGATTGATTTCCAAAGTGGTTGTACAAGTTTACATTCCCACCAGAAATGCAGGAGGGTTCCCATTTCTCCACAACCTCTCCAGCATTTGTTGTCATTTGAATTTTTGATCTTAGCCATTTTGATGGGTGTAAGGTGAAATCTCAGGGTTGTTCTGATTTGCATCTCTCTGATGGCTAAGGATGTTGAGCATCTCCTTAAGTGTTTTTCTGCCATTCTATATTCCTCTACAGAGAATTCTCTATTTCACTCCGTACCTCATTTTTTAATTGGATTTCTTGATTTATTGCTTTTTAACTTCTTGAGTTCTTTATATATTTTGGATATCATCCCTCTGTCAGATATAGGGTTGGTGAAGATCCTTTCCCAGTCTGAAGGCTGTCGTTTTGTTCTGAAAACAGTGTCTTTTGCTTTACAGAAGCTTTTCGGTTTCATGAGGTCGCATTTATTGATTGTGTCTCTTAGAGCCTGTGCTGTTTGTGTTCTGTTCAGGAAGTTGTCTCCTGTGGCAATGAGTTCTAGGCTCTTCCCCACTTTTTCTTCTAACTGATTTAGAGTATCTGGTTTTATGTTGAGGTCTTTGATCCATTTGGACTTTAGTTTTATGCAGGGTGATAAATATTCACCAGCTTTCTTATCATTGCAATGAAGGCTATCATATTGCCTTGTACTCTATTGTAACTGTCTCCTAAATGGCTTCCTGGCTTTTCCTCATGCACTTATAGTCCTGTGGTAGTTAAGGTGAGTTTTAAAACTGAGTGTGCTCTACCCTTTAACATACTATAAAAGTTCTAGAAGATTTTTTATTTGCATTTCTCCTTGGGAATTTTCTGTTGTCATATCTTTAAGTTCATTGATTTTTCTCTTCAGTCTGCAGAGGAGCCAATTAAAGGCATTCTTCATTTTAGTTTATGGTTCCAGAGGCTCTGCTGGGCGAAAACCTGACCTCATTTCCACTCTGACTTTACCTTTTCCACAGATTCAGAATAGCAATTTTGTTCCCTTATGGTTCCAAGAGAAGCTGTAGATTTTTACTTTGTTTATTATTTTTCTCATTGTAAGCAAGGAAATTTCTCAGACCTTTGAACATTATTGCTGAAGCAAAAAGTTCTGAGTGTCTTTTTAAAAAGAAAATTAAATTGTGTCTTCAAAAACTGTGCTCAATTACTCACAGAACATGCTAAGTTCTATAATAGTCTACAAGGCCTTACATCATTAAATTTTGCTAACACTCACAGTGTCCTAATGCTGCCTGTGTTCCCTTTATTTTAACCTATTACAGTAAGTCATGTCATATTGGTTGTTTACACTTTCCATGTTGGAATGTCCTGGCTTCCAGAAAACAGGCTTTTTTTTTTCTGGAAAGATAATCACATACATGTACATTAAGACCTAGAGAAGTCTGAGGAATGCATGGGGAAGCTGGATTTTGTTGATTCAGTAAATTTTCCTTTTTCTTTTATTTATTTTCTTAAACCTGGAAACAAGTTAGATGTTCCTCAACTGAGGAATGGATTTCATTTACATAATGGACTATAATCATCAATTAAAAATAAAGAAATCATGAACTTTGCAGGCAAATGGTAGGAACTAGAAAAGACCATCCTGAGTGAGGTAACACAGAGTCAGAAAGACACATATGGTATATAATCTCTTATAAGTGGATTTTAGCCATATAATATAGGATAGACATACTAAAATATATAGTCCAAAAGAAGCTAAATAACAAGGAGGACCCTAGGGAAGATGCTTAATCCTCATTCTGAATCGCAAACAGGATAGACATGGGAAGTTGGAGAAGACAAGGAACAGGACAGGAGGCTTCCACAGGGGACATCTGAAAGACTCTACCCACTAGGTATGGAAGGAGATACTGAGACTCATAGACAAACTTTTGGCAGAGTGCCAGAATCTTTATGGAAGAAGAGGGAGATAGAAAGACCTGGAGGGGACAGGAACACCACAAGAACAACAGAACCAAAACTGGGCCCAGGGGGCCTGCAGGGACCATGCATGGAAATAACCTAAGCACCCTGAACACATGTAGTCCATTGGCTGCTCAGTTTCCAAGTAGGTTTCCTAGTAAGTCAAGCAGGAGCTGTCTCTGACATTAACTCAGTGGCTGGCTCTTTGATCACCTCCCCCTGGGGGTACAGCCTTGCCAGGCCACAGAGGAAGATGATGCAGCCAGCTTTGATGAGACCTGATAAGCTAGGGTCAGATAGAAGGGGAGGAGGCCCTCCCCTATCAGGGGACTAGGGAAAGGGCACGGGGCGGGGGAGAAGAGAGAGGGTGGATTGGAGGAGATGAGGGAAAGTGCTGCAGCAGGGATACAAACTGAATAAATTGTGATAAATAAATAAAATTAAATTTCAAAAATTATGAAAGCTTGATGATCAATTTAATTTTTATTTAATTTATTTATTTTTACTCACTTTATATTCTGGTTGTAGCCCTATCCCACCTTGCCTCCCAGTCCTACCTTCCCTTTCTCCCTCTTCCCTCTTTTCCCCTCCCTATTTCCTATTCCTCACAAAAGGGGAGGCCCCTTTCCATTCCACCACAGCTCATCAAGTAAAGGGGAAGAGGATACATTGACTACCTGTCAAGGCAGTCCCACCAGGGGAAGTAAAAAAAAAAAACTGGTAGGAAAGTCCTTGTCACATGCAGTCCTTACTTTCCCTACTTAAGGACATACATGAAGCCTAAGCTGCTCATCAGCTACATTTTGTAGGGTTGTCTAGGTCTAGACAATGCGTGGTCCTTGATCTATGCCTCAGCAAGCCCCTGTGGGCCCTAGTTACTTGGCTCTGTTGGTCTTCTTGTGGAGCTCCTGTCCAGGACTGGAGAGATGGCTCAGCCATTAAAGGCTATGCTCGCAGCCAAAAATGTAACAGTAAATTCTTCCTTAATATCTGAACTCATCTCTGAAACTAGACAGATGTACTAACATGAATTTGACTTAGCATTACCTGGTGACATTTTTGCTTATTTTGAGGTGAAAGATACAAAAACTAGCACCATTTATTTTGGGAGACAAATGCTCAGGTCTCAGAGATTATATGGTAGTACCAACTTGAAACCCAGTAATTGTCTAAGAAACTAGAAACAAATAATAGCTAAAAGCATTAAACTTTAGTTAAACCCATTCTAAGGATTTTACAAAGGTAAACATATTTTCCTAAGTATTTCAACTCTCCTGCACATCCTTTGTCCATCCCAAGTAAAATAGTTAGTTCATTGATGAGCTGGGTAGAGTTTGAGTTTCCTTTCCATTTCCTTTTCTTCTTTGGAAATTGATTTGCAGTCAATCAAAATTTCTCCTGTGGTCTGTATAACAGTGATGTAACACATCCCTCAAGGCCAAAGGTACTTGTGTCCTCATTCCTGGCTGGATAGTCAGAGAGCATGATGTTAAGGCACAATTAAACCACTTTCTTCATCTCTAGTTTTTCTATGATAAAAGTGCTTTCCTTCTTTTATGTTGGCTCAGAATTTTTATGAAGAGAGCACATTGACCTCCTTTTAGAGAGAATCTCCTCTTTTTCATACTCTTCTTTGAAGACTATTGAGAAGCTATTCAGCTAGGCTTTATGACTCTATTACCCAGAATTTTCTCCTAGTTGTAAGACTTTTAATGTTTTTTTTTAAAATCAATTAGAGGATAACCTGTATTGTCTTCGTCCTTCTTACAGCATTCTTCAGAATGTTTTTAAGCCATTATTGTTTTAAAGGTTCTCACCATGTTGGAGGAGAGTGATTAGATGAATCATTACCACCCATGGACTTTAACTGTCATAGTGGAAATGCTCCTTCACCTATAGGCATTTCTTTTCAACTTCCTTTTCTTTAATATATTTTCTACTACATTTCCTCATTCTGAAGCTCTTCCTTTTCTTTAATATATTTTCTACTACATTTCCTCATTTTGAAACTCCCACTGATTGAAATAAATAAAGCAAAATGCTTGGATTTATGTGCTAGAGCATGCCCTTCACAGTTTCACTTTTATCAGAATATCTTCTTTAATCTTGTAAAACAAATGATAATAATTTGTGAAGCCACTGACAGTAAAATGTATATAATCTATGAGAAAAGGGAAGGAATTAAAAAATCTTTATTCATCTTGGTTACATGCTCAGCAAACAAGACCAGATTCTTTTATTTCACAAACAACTTCTAATATGGGATAAACTTAATGTATGATCTGTTATTTTGTTCTGAGATAAACATGGCCAAAGTTAAAATATGAGCCTTTCAATTTTGAAATAGAACAGGTTATGTCAAACACTATTAAATATTGTTAGTCAGTTATTAACATTATATGTATGTAAATCATTAACCTTTAAATTTTTATTGACAATTTTATATAGTCATATAATACATTTTGATCAAATTTATCCCTTCAATTTCTCTCATACCTCCTCAACACTCTCCATCCTGACTTCATGTGCACCCTTTGGTGCTGTTGTTTAACCTCTCTGAGGGCTGCCTGTACATGTATAGGTGTAAGGTCACCTATTTGGTCATATATGTAGCCTCTTGGGAGCCACATGCTTGAAGAAAACTGACTTAACTTTCATCAAAAGTCATCTTTTGCTTATAAATTTTAGCTAGATGCACATCACAATCCTCATTTTCTTATCTGTGTTAGGATTTTGGCTACCTTGATCTTGTGCAGGTTTTATGAATGCAATCCTAGCTAATGTGGGTTCATGTATACAATGACAATGGCATTCATGTCCAGCAAGTACAACAGATGCAGCTTGGCTGCAGACAACCACTCTCCCTGGCATTATAGATGATTTTACCCTTCATTTCCCATGATCCCTGAGCAACAGGGCAAGGAAGTGTAATACAGATGTCCCAAGCAGGGCTGAGCATGCCACACTCTTTTATTTTCTACATGTGGACTAGGTGTGGGTCTCTGAATTAACTGTCATCTAAAAAAGGAGGTTTCTCTGATGAGGCTTAAGAGGAGCATTAATCACTCAGTATAATAATAAAAATGTAGGGAGCAGCTTAATAAGTCTATTTAGCATAATAACAACATTACATTCTCCCTAAGGTCCTATAATTAAGCTATATATGAGTTTTGTCCCAGTTAAAGGTGTCAGACATGAGTTCTGTCTTAGCAAGAAGATGTGAAATCTAGTTAGAGAGTGGTTGGTTACTTTTGTAACATTCCTGTTATATTTTACTGGGCCCCTCATTTAGTAGCTCACAAGGTTCACAGCTAGGTATGACTGTTGATTATTTTCTGCCCCTCTAGTGTAAACAGAACTTTTTAGTACTATGAATTCTAGCCAGTAAGGATGAAGGCTGGTCGAAGCCAGTTTTATTTCTTTATGTCCTACGGCTTAAATAGTTGGTATATTCAGCAGCAGGATCCTCCCATCATATTCTAGAGACTAACCAAGACCAATCACTATAATGTACAATATTTCAGGTATCTATTACACTTTACTAATTAACAACTCCAAAGAAAGTATAAACCCAAGCTTTATACTGGGTGTTTTATTTGACAGGCTGTGGTATCTACGAGAGACATTGTCTCCTTGTTATAAAGTAAGTTTATTTAAGCTTACTTGCTAGATGTATACATTTTAAGAAGTTTTTACAATATTTGGGCTCCATACGGCATTTTCAAAGGTCTTAACTGTTTGCTATCGTTCCTCACATTTCCTGTATTTTCCTGCATTCTAATATAGCACCTTATTTAACCTTTCCTTTTCCGTTATCTCCTTTTACACTTATGATCACTTGAATTCTAACTACTTCTTTGAAATGTACTCTACCTAGAACTCCTTAGTGGTTTCCTGACATCTACAAGTGTTCTAATTTAACCACAAATGTCAAAAGACTCAAAACTAGCACCCACACATGATAGAAACATGCAACATTTATCTTTCTGTGTCTGGATTATCTCACTCAGAATAATTATTTTGAGCTCTATCCATGAATATGTGATATGTATAGACTAATATTTTGTAATATACTATATTATTCAGCAGTAAAATAATAAAATATGAAACATTAAGCTGTTCTCCACAGATAAATAAAGTCTTAGCTCATGTATGTCCAAAGGCAAAGCTGCTCATTATCAGTGCTTCTTCTATTGTATTTTTCTTGTTTTCAGGACCAGTTCCTTTCTGTTTGTGAGCTTCCAGTGATTATCCATTGTGTAACTGAGTAATTCAGCTTTACCCTGTCTCACTGGTGTTACAATCAACAATGTCACCTCTAGCATGTGAGGTCAGTGATACAGGGCAATTGCCAGGCATTGCTGCCACACATCTAGGAAAGGTATGTGAACTGTAATCTCTGTAACTCTCTAAGACCAGCCATTTGCTCACTAGAATTTACTGTATTTTCTTCCTTAAGGTTTCTATTCCTTCTTGGTGTACCTCTTCCATTTATCAGTATCAAATCATTATCATCAATGTTAATGCCTACAGTCTTTGTGCACTTCGATTGCTTGGCTTCAGATTTGTTGATGGAAAGTTGGACAGGAGGGCCAAAGATAAGCAATTCACAGACTCCAGTTTGGTGTCTGAGTTAATATAACTTAGAGTGTGCTCATGAAGGTGTGAGGATTTATGCCACTTAGAGACAGGATGACCTATGTGAATGCAATGCCAGAGAAGCAGGGACCATTGTTTATCTTTCCTCAAGTTGTTCCACTTATACTCTCCCTATAATCATAGTTTTAATTTTATTATCTATGAAATCTTATGAGTGACTTGTTCCTTTTTAAAAAAATCTATTGATTCATATTGTACAGATGCTATTGTTATGTGCATTTTTTTCTGAGTAAATAAATCTATTCTCCTTTTGTTTTTATTTTTATCAATAACTCATGACAATTAGATATCTGATTGTAATTAAAAAAAAGCCTGGAGGAGGTCTGCTGGAAATTACATGTAACTTTGTTAACTGTGAGGTTAGCATAGAAATAAGTAGAAAGTACATTGTCATTTTCATGGGACTGGCTTAAATGACATTTGTTCCACCTGTTTTTACTCCACTTAAGTGGCTGAATTTCTTTAAAGAATAAAATGTCACCCTGCCTTAACATTTGACTTTGGGTTTTTTATTTATAAGTTTATAAATTATAGTTTATTCACATTGTATTTCTGGTGAAGTTGCTGAAGCCCTCTCCCCCATCCCCTCCCAATCTCACCCTCCCTCCCTCACTCCATGTCCCTCCCCAAGTCCACTGATAGGGAGGTCCTCATCCCCTTCCCTCTGATCCTAGACTATCAGGTCTCATCAGGATTGGCTGCATTGCCTTCCTTGGTGGCCTGGTGAAGCTGCTTCCTACTCAGGGGGAGGTAATCAAAGAGCCAGCGATAGGTTTCATTTCATTTGACTACGTGTTTTTTTTTTTCTCTGACTGAAATGGTAGCTTGTTAGTGATAAATTGTTTATTATGCAAAATATAAATTTTCACTTCTTGTGAGTTAAGACTTATTGTCACATTTCTTAGAGAACATCTCTGTTTTTGCTTTAACTGGTCAGCTGTTTTATTCCTACAGTTTGTATAGTATGGCTTTTTTTCTCTCTCTCTCTCTACACAATCATACAGTGTTTAATCAAGGATCTGACATATCAAAGACATGGCATTCATAGAAATTATCTAAAAACCTCATTAAAGCTCAATCACATCTTGAGCAAGAGTGATATTGCATAGTGCTCCTGTTATGCTTCTTTTTCTTTTTTTCCTGGTCCTCATCGTCTTCACTGGGTTGTTCTTGGTGCGTTATTTTCCTGGGAAATAAGTGGTCACCGATTGTCCCAAATACCTGAAGATTTAAACACACCTGTGGGACAGCAATGGAAGGGAAAAGAGAATATGACTGTACAGCACTAACCACCCTATTGTATGACTTTTGCAATATACAGGTAATATACAGTCAGGCTCAATGTTACTCTCTCAATTTTCCTTATCAGTTTTATGAAAATTTAATTCCCTTGTAAGTTCATGTACTTATAATCTGCTACAAGATTCCTGTTCTAACTCTGGAATTCACTGTTTTCTTCAATTCAATAATGTTCTTTCTCACATAAAGCAGTGTTAAAAGTCTAGACTAAATCTTTACTGTTTTGGTTTATTGTGCATGTAATTGTAGCACAATTACACAATCTTTCAAAACATTAGATATCACTATAAAATTGATGCAGATAGAATGAAAGCATTTTAGAGATCAATTAATTTATGATTCCATACATGCCATTATTTTAGCATTAAAAGCACCAGTTTGTTAGAAGGCTTTGCAATAATATACAAGCAAGCTATTTTTCTCTTAATAACCATGTTAATACTTTTGTTTTCCAATTTAAAGATGAAATTGAGTCAACAGCTTGTCCTATGTGCTCTCCTACGTCTCCTTATAAATTGAATTCAGCTAATTTCATTACCAGTTTCTCTGTTTCCCAATGGTACTCTCCAACATTCAGAACCATAACTGCACTTTCTTTAGTCTTAACTCTCTATTTTGATTCATGAAGATGTCAGCTGTTATATCATAAAAATCTCAGTTCATGATACTGTCAGGGAAATCAAATGGGAGATGTTTCATTCAGCACACACTCTCCCAACCACTGCCATGAGCATTTTTTTCCATTCACGTTCTATGCTATGTTTTGGGAATATTTAATATTAAATAGCCTCAAACACTTTTTAATTGTACTCATGTTTCTAATACAGTGATGTTTAAAAATTTGGACTCCCACTCTTAGCATGCCTTGTTATCCTAATAATAACAATTTAAGCCCTCATTAATTTTATAAAAAATAAAAATAGTTTAAGCAAAGATAGATATAAAAAACTGAGATGGTTTAAAATTTTATTGCACTAATTTGCTCAAAAGTATAACCAATGAGGTCATTCAAAATATATTTTATAACCTTTACCTTGTTTTCCCATACTGCTTAAGTAGATTTAACTATTTCATAATAATAGACAGGTTTTACTTAACTTTCTTCATAAGTCTTGACATTTTTTCTCAGCTTCTAATCTTTTGTCATCAATGTACATAATGAAACACATGAAAAGCTGATTAAGTTTTAAATTTTCTTAAAAGCAATAAAATCAGTGTGATTATCATCTTTGTTCAATAACACATTGCTTTTCTTGTGTGTGTCTCTGAAATTTAATGTCTAATTACTATTAAATATTTTACAGAAGTATGCTCCCAAAAGAGCCAAGTGTAGTTTCACCATAACCTAGTATCCATTTGAAAAAAAAAGTGAGATTTTCATTAGCTTTCTGGTGATCAGGTTGTTTTCTATGTTAATTTACATAGTACTTTTACAAATATTTTAGTGAGAAAGGATATTAGAAAATCAATTGATACTCACTTTTTAACTTCTTTCTTTATTTCTTCCCTGACCTAGTAATTGAGTAGCTCACAGGGTTTACAACTACGTATCATTGTTTTCTTTCCCCTCTACTAATATGCATACACTTTTCAGCAAAATGAGTTAAGAAGCTAGAATTAAGCTTCCAGAACCATCTTGATTTTTGAATGTTCTATAAGTCAATTACATGTTATCTTTTTTTTTTTTGATCAGTTCTAAAGAGTAATCAGGAACATTGACAATGTACTATAATGTATGACTGTCTTTGAGACTGCAGTTGCCAATAACTCCAAAGAAGTTATTCCTGGGACTAGGCTTTTCTTTTTACTTCTCATTCTTTTTCTTTCTTTTTCTTTCTTTCTTTCTTTCTTTCTTTCTTTCTTTCTTTCTTTCTTTCTTTCTTTCTTTCTTTCTTTCTTTCCTTCCTTCCTTCCTTCCTTCCTTCCTTCTTTCCTTCCTTCCTTCCTTCCTTCCTTCCTTCCTTCCTTCCTTCTTTCTTTCTTTCTTTCTTTCTTTCTTTCTTTCTTTCTTTCTTTCTTTCTTTCCTTTTTTTACAGTTTATTCTCTTTGAATACAACTGTAGACCCTGCCCTCAATCCCTCCCAATCCCACCTTCCTTCCCTCATCTCCTCCCATACCCCTTTCCAAGTCTACTGATATGGGAGGTCCTCCATCACTTCCATCTGACCCTAGCTTTTCAGGTATTATCAGGAATGGCTGCATTGTCCTCCTCTGTGGCCTGGTAAGATGCCACCCCTTCAATGGGAGGTGGTCAAAGAGCCAGCCACTGTCAGAGACAGTCCCTGTTCCCTTTACTAGGGTACCCACTTAGATACTGAGCTACCGTGGGCTATATATCTGATCAGGGTTTCTAGGTTATATCCATGAATGGTCCTTGGTTGAAGTATCAATCTTAGAAAAAACTACTGTACCCAGATATGTTGATTCTGTTGCTCTCCTTGTGGAGATCCTGTCCTTTCTAGGTCTTATTACCTCTCCCTTCTTTCATACGATTCTCTGCACTCTGCCCAAAGTTCGCTTTTGAGCCTCAGCATCTGCTTTAATACACTACTTGATAGTCTTTCAGAGGCCTTCTGTGGAAGGCTCCTGTCCTGTTTCCTGTTGTCTTCTTCTTCCAATATCTATCCCATTTTTCTTTCTGAGTGAGGATTGATCATCTTACCCAGGGTCCTCCTTCTTTCTTAGCTTCTTCAGGTGTACAGATTTTAGTATGTACATCCTATATTATAGGTGTAGTATCCACTTGTAAGTGAGCATATACTGTGTATGTTTCTGTTTCTGGGATACCTCATTCAGGATAATCTTTTCCCATCATTTTTCTGCAAATTTCATGATTTCCTTGTTTTTAATTGCTGAGTAGTATTCCATTGTGTAAATGTACTACATTTTCTGTATCCATTCCTCAGTTGAGGGACATCTGGGTTATTTTCATATTCTAGCTATTACAAATAAAGCTGCTCTGAACATGGTTGAGCCAATGTCCTTGTGTATTTGAGCATATTTTGGAAATATGCCTAGGGATGATATAGCTGGATCTTGAGGAAGCACTATTCCTAATTGTCTGAGAAAGTGCCAGATTGATTTCCAAAAGTGGTTGTACAAGTTTACCTTCCCACCAGCAATGGAGGAGGGTTCCCCTTTCTTAACATCCTCTCTAGCTTGTATTGTCACTTGAGTTTTTGATCTTAGCCATTCTGATGGGTGTTAGGTGAAATATCAGTTCAGGCAAAGAACTCCTGGAGCCCAGACAGATCTAAATACCAAAACAACAGTATGATAGGCCTGTAGACCACTGAAGTATTCAGGAAATCTGCGTATGCATATTGCTCCCACAAATTGTGCCAGTGAACACCGCAAGTGTCAATGTCCCTTTCTGCACTTGCACCCTCTTCCCCACATTCCAAGCATTACACTCTCTAGCACTCTACCCTTCAAGTCACACTTCCATGCACATGCGCATTCTTCCTCCCATGCAATTGTGCATCTGCGCCAGCGGATCTTCCTCCCTTAGGTACAGCTGAAACACCAACACACGCTTTCAAACCAGTGGACCTCTCTTATCTTCCTGAAGAATACTCCAGACATCAGAAAAATATGGACCCAGTCTGAACTACAGAATCCAGGAACAAACTGTGAAGGTTAATATAAACAGATGGCCAGAGGTCGGCATAAGAACACACCCAACAAAAACCAGGACATCATGACTTCACCCAGAAACCCCCAAAATTCAATGGATATTTCAATTCATTGGAAACACAGCAAAAAGACTTTAAAGCTATGCTTATCCAGTTATTACAGGCCCATAAAGAATAAACAAACAAATCTCTCAGAGAAATAACTACACAAATAGAGGCAGATAAAGAGGAAATGAACAAATCTCTCAAAGAATTAGCTACACAAGTGGAGGCAAATAAAGAGGAAATGAACAGAGCTCTCAAAGAAATACAGTCAAATACAGTGAAACAAATAGATGCATAAGTAGAGGTAAAATTAGTGGCATATAGAGAGGAAATGAACAAAAAAATAGAAGCCATCATAGAAAGACAGGAATCCACATTCAAACAGATGAAGTTAATGGTGCAAGGCATGAAAACAGAATTAGAATAAATAAAGAAAATACAAACAGAGAAAACCCTGGAGCTGGAAAACCTAGAGGAAAGATCAGGAATAACAAAGGTAAGCCTCACCAATAGAATATAAGAGATGGAAGAGAGAATCTCACGTGCTAAAGATACACTTGGAGAAACTGATACTTTTCTCAAAGAAAAAGTAAAATCAGAAAAGTCCCAAACACAAAACATCCAAGAAATCAAGGACAACATGAAAAGACAAAATCTAAGAACAATTGGAATAGATGAAAAAAGAAGATTCCAGGCTTCAAGGTCCAGAAATTATTTTCAAGAAAATCATAGAAGTAACTTTTCCCAACCTAAATAAAGAGATGTCCATAAACATACAAGAGGCCTACAGAACACCAAATAGACTCGACCAGAAAAGAAACTCTTCACATCACATCATAGTCAAAACACTAAACCTACAGAACAAGGAAAAAAATATTCAAAGCAGCAAGCGAAAAGACCAAGTAATATAAAAGATAGACCTATCAGAATCACACCAGACTTTTCAAAAGAAACTATGAAAGTCAAAAGGGCCTAGGCAGATGTCATGCAAGGGAACCTTAAGGGAACACAGATGCCAACCAAGACTTTTCTCCCCAGGAAAGCTTTCAATCAGCAGAGATGGGGAATACAAAATATTCCATGACAAAACTAATATCTTTCTTTCTTTTGGTCTTTCATTCATTCTTTCTTTCTCTTTTCTTTCTTCCCTTTTTTTGTTAACCTCTTGTCTAGTATGGGCATTGTTTTCCTATTATAGGGTAATTACATTTTTAGCTCTTTTTATATATGTGTACAGATGTATATTAGAAAAACTTCTACAGTATATATTTATGTATATGTGTGTGTGTGTGTATTTATGTGGATATATGACATGTTTTAGAATAAGATGTTATTTCTAATGTTTGCAGAACTATTGCATCACTTTGAACTCTGTATGCCATACCTTAAAGAGAATAAATACCCAACTTCCTTAAAGGTTTAGCTGTTAGTGTTGGTAGGGCCCTACTATAAACAGCAAAAGCTAATCATACCTGATGTATCCTCAAATTGATATGAGATTTAAGTATGGGAATTTAAGATTGTTTCTAGTTTTGTTTTAAATTGATGAATATATAAAGTATGATGTAATTTACCCTGTGCATACATGTGTGAAGCATGTGACAATAAAAATATATAATCATTGTGCTTCAGCAGAAAAAGAATCTTTACAAATTATATTACAAAAAGTATCTTGCTTCTGTTTGTAAAAATATAACCTTCTCAGAATTTCTGGATCCTAGAAGGAGCTGAAGGAAGCAGCTTAGTAAAAGAAACTGTAGCATTAGGCACAATCTCCCAAACATATGGGAATGCAGGCATGGCTTGGGCTCAATCTCTGCTGCTTTAATGGCTAATGCTAAAAAAATTTGTATAGCCTGTAAAAGCTTCATTTTATTTATGTGCAAACTAGAAATAATAATTCTTGCTTTGTAAGACTGTTGGGTGAAACTTCTATGAGCAAATGTGTAAAAGGGGTTCACAAAATAATCCTTACTGTCAACTTGGTTTTGAGGTTACATGTTATTTCTGCCATTGTTTTTGGTATCAGTTGCAAGTAGATGATCTTTTTTTTTTTGCAGGTTGTAGCTCTCATCCTCGTTACCGTATTGTTTTTAATTTATTTGTTTTTATATCAATCACAAGTTAGGTTTTTTGCATCCAATGCATAGCACCCTCCCTCATTCCTTCCCATTCTCCCCAACCCACCCGCATCTCCTCCGCGCCCCCTCCAAGTCCACCAACAGGGGAGGATCTCCTCCCCTTCCATCTGACCCCAGCTCATCTTGTCTCCTCAGGGCTGGCTGCAATGTCCTCCCTTGGGATCTAGCCAGGCTGTTACTCCCTGGCGGTTATGGGGGAGGGTCAAAGAGTCAGCCATCAAGTTCAAGACTGAAACAGTCCCTGTTTCCCTTACTAGGGTCTTCATTTGGACACTGAGCTATCATGGGCCACATCTGAGTGGGGGTTCTAGACCATATCCATATATGGTCCTTGATTAGAGAAACTGTCTCATATAAGACCCCTGTGCCCTGCTCAGTTTGGTCTTTGTGGAGCTCTTGTTCTCCCCAAGTCTTAATAACTTCCCTTACTTTTATTATTATTTCCCGCCCTCTGCCAAAGGCTTCATAGTGAGTCTTAATATCTGCT